>JAVDBV010083049.1:0-15703 GCA_032619315.1 Piper longum | reverse complement strand
TACACACACACACACACACACACATACACACACCATTCTGATCATAAGTTATTAAAAAATGTGAATTAGTATATATGAAAATCTTTCTACATTTTTTTGTTGTAATTTTAAATTATCATAATCAAGTGCCTAATTGGTATATAATATCATTAATAAATTCAAAATAGTTATGAATTATATACCATAATTTTAAAACTCTTCTTTTTTACTCTAAAAATTCTATGAGTCGCTCCATTTGTAGCTTTTCGAATCAAACTTGATAGATGACTCCGTAATGATTGATTTTACAATTAACTTTATGAATCAAGTAATAAAAGTTATTAAAATATATTATATTCCTTTTAAATTAGCTAAATCAATAATTTTAATAATTGTAAATCGTATATTTATAAATTTCAAGCGTCAAAAGAACAATATAAACTAATTTGATATAATTATTTACTTATATAATTAAAATTTTAAGATAAATAACTCCAAGCTAACTTGAACTATTGAACTTCGAATCGACTCCACTCAACTACAGGACTAGTTGAGTCTGAACTTTTAATTTTTGAACTATATTATATAATATCATTATAACTTGAGTAAGCTAGTAGGCCATGTCTGGTGCAGTGGTTTTAATCTTACTCTCAAACCAGACTTCATATACAATAGTTTTCACAAAATAGGATCGAGTGTTTTAGTCTCTATTTAGGAATTGCATCATTGATCACATATTTACAATATGGAAATAGAATTTTGTGTTGTCCAATTTCGTTAGGTCTAAAATTTTGGCCTTGGACTTTCGAGTGAGTCCGAGGTATTCGGAGTGGAACTAGGGGTGAGCATAGGCCGGGTCAAACTAACAAATCGGCCAAATTCAGCTTTAGTTTCGATCTAGTTTTGGGGCAATTTGGTTCAGTTTTTAGTTGGAAAATACCCAAATAAATTAGTATATGCATATTTCGGTTTGGAACCAAACCGAACCGAAATAACCAAATAAATTGATGTTTTTTGTAAATATTGTAAATCTATATTTTATATTAATTGTCATAAAATTATAATAGTTTTATAATAAAGTTTTATTTTTTAAATATGATATATACTTAAAATTACTTATTTAATGATTATCTTTACTAAAATAATGACTTAATCTTAATTAAATAATTAAATAAATCTATTTTTTATAAATTATTATTAAATTTTGGTTATTCGATTATCAAACCAAACCAAACTAAATATTTTGGTTGATTTTGGTTCAGTTTTAACTAAGGTTTGGTTTTGAAATCATGCTGCTGAATGACAGTTCGATAGTTCAGTTTAGTCGGTTCTGAATGATTGCTCACCCTAACTATGGAATTAGCTTGAATCGAGTGCTTCAAGCTAACTAATTAATTTTGAATTATTTCACTAAATTTTTCTGCACAGTGAATTTATAAAACTTTTAAATTAGAAGTATTTATTATCTTGTATAATGTAAAAGATATGTTACAGTTATATAACTTATGTTACTTTGAATTTGATATAGTAAAAGTGTTATATATTAATTAAGAGACTGTGATAATGTGCTTATTAAGTATTATTATTTCTTAACATGAAAAATGGTGGAGTCATCTACACATCAAATTTGATTCAATTGGAATGTCATCAAGTTGAGTCGACAAAGAGTTTTTTTTTGGGTGTTGTTTTGTTTTTGTTTCTTTAAGGTACTCCTCCACACCAACCACTCACCAAAAACACACACTCACAACACCAACGTCATTACACAACCGCTTCCATGAATCCCCTACATCTCTCACCCAATCGATAGACCTTAAACTTACTGTACCACGGGTCAAGATCTAATTCGGAGAGCTTTAGGCCACTAAAATCCTTTGCATTATTGTGTTGGGTTCGCATTCGAATACACGTAAGAACAAAAATGATAGGTTGCGCTCTAACTTGGTTAATTTGCATCGGAACATAATATGCAATGCATCGACCTTTACGCTGATATAAGCTAGGCTGGTTTTTGGAAATGCCTGCTGTATGGAGTCGCCCTTAGGCCTGAAAGTTGATGATAAGGATCATCAATGTTCAAGCCCATGGGCATCGTAGGCATCTCCAAGTCTTGTTCTTTGTTTATATAATAAAAATAATAATTTATAAAATCTATATAAATGTTAATTTACGCTAAAACATTTATTTATTAAAAATTATTTATTTTTAAAATATTTTATGCAAAGTTGCAAGCAAGAATACCATCAAGTAACCCCCTTGAAAATTTTATCACAATAAAATTTCTTATGAAAACTAGAAGAAAAAGAAAAAAAAATTTTTGTAAAGAGATTTTGCATCTCATATAATTTACATCATAACTAACTCTTTATAGGTTATAAGAAAGAAACGGTAACATATTTTATATTTTTTCATGCCCATCAAACATAGTCCCAGAAAATTATATAAATTTTACATTTTTTTTCATGTCAACTAAACAAAACCTAAAACTATAATTGCTACTAACTTTATATAAATGGCTAACTCTCAAATTCCTAAAAATAACCTTCGTAAAAAATTATTATTAATCTTCAAATGTAGCTCAACTTCAGAGAATACGGTATGCAGGACATTCATATCTAAAAATGCAAAAGTTTGTTTCTATAATTTGGACAGGGTTGTCCAAACGCGTAAGGGCGGGGTTCCTAGCAATAACGCATGATACTTTGAAATACATGGTTTTTGATTAATGACATGAATAAATTCATTAAAATTTTACTAATGTTTTCACATATAAGAAAGAAGCTGTAATATATTTTATATTTTTTTCATGCCCATCAAACATAGTCCCAGAAAATTATATAAATTTTACTTTTTTTCATGTCAACTAAACAAAACCTAAAACTATAATTGCTATTAACTTTTTATAAATGGCTAACTCTCAAATTCCTAAAAATAACCTTCGTAAAAAACTATTATTAATCTTCAAATGTAGCTCAACTTCAGAGAATACGGCATGCAGGACATTCATATCTAAAAATGCAAAAGTTTGTTTCTATAATTTGGGCAGGGTTGTCCAAACGCGTAAGGGTGGGGTTCCTAGCAATAACGCATGATACTTTGAAATACATAGTTTTTAATTAATGACATGAATAAATTTAATAAAATTTTACTAATGTTTTCACATATAACATGCTCTAAAAAATTAAATGACCTTTTTGTTATGTGACGGAATCGCCTTTTATTAATGAAAACATCAAGTCAACTTCACGTAAAGACGGCTTGAAAAAAAAATCACTATCAATGGATAATAAAATAGATTAGCCCGGAAATAAATTTTAATTTTAAAGATACATTTTAATATGAATTAAGAAATATATAATAATAATAATAATAATAATAATAATTTGATTTATCTTTTTTGTCATATATTGATAACAAGAGCAGAGAATTTTCACTTTCATTTTATGAATAAAAAAAGACACATGGACTAAGCTATTAAACTGGATAATTTTAAAACTTATTTTGATTTTAAAAATGCTTAGAGTCAACTCTATTCAATGGCTCCTCAGGTCAAATTCTACTTTGACTTCTTACAACAGATTTTATAATTACCTCTTCGAATCACATTGAATCTCATTTGAATTAAATAAAAAATGCTTTAAAATGGTTTTTTCTTTTTTCTTTAGTTAATCAATAATTTAATTAAATTATAATAAATCATATATTTATCAATTTTAAATGTAAAAAATTGTTTATTATTTGATATATATTTTTATATATTAAATTAAAAATTTATTATAAATAATTTCGAATTGACTTGAATATGACTTGGAATCTATTTCACTTCATAGGCTACCTGTCGAGAGTCCGAATTTTTAAACTACGGTACAACGCCACTCGACCGTGTCCTGAATAATCAATCTCGGCGGCTTCCACCTTGGAAATTTGGTGAGGTGTGCTACATCCTTCTGGTTCTATGTAACGTCTTAATAATCTGAATATATCAACTACTATGATTTAGTCAACAAAGAAATTTGACGACATTTTTTTTTCATAACAAGAATTTTTAAAAGCCTTGGCTTGTTCCCAGAAGCAGAGCAAGAACATGTCGATAATCATTTAAAAATTAGCACTAGCAGCAAGCTGCATGTAAAAGTTTTCACCAATTAAATTTTAAGAGCTTCAAACCAGCAACGTGGTTTGCAAGAACGAACGCAACAACCGCTCTCAATTGTCAACACGCCAATACCCCATCTTTAAGTGCTCATAGGCTTCACTTCAACCCAAACAGACACATTTGATCAGTAGAAGCCACATATTGCAGGTACAAGGAGTAAACATGTCTGATTCTGATAGCAAAAACAGAGATTTAGGAGTTGATGTATTGATAGAGATGTTGTCTCGATTGCAAGCCATGAGCCTCTTCTGCTTCAAGTGTGTGTGAAAGGCATGGCAGAGCTACATCTCCACACTATCCCCTGAGAGAAAATTGCAGTTGCCCTTAGCCGGTTTCTATTGTCACGTCGAAGGATTCGATCAGAACGATTCCAAGCTTAGAGGGTACAGGTACATGTCCCTTACAACACCCAACAATTTACCTACAGATGACGAGGACGTTGTGAGCCTTGATTTCCAGCCCTGTTTCTTCAAATTTCCGAATCATGAATTCTTGCAATGGCTTGTTCCTTTGCCTCACTGGGAAGCCTATGAACAGGACCCGTACTTAGCATGCAATACTATCACAAGAACATGGACTGCACAACCAAAACCACAAAGTGGGTATCAACATGCGGGAGCTGTATTGGATTTTGATCCTATGATTTCCTCCCAGCTCCATAGAGTTGTGCTCACCAAGATCACTGGTCGGTGGCCAAACGAGTACATTGCATTGGATGTCTTCCCCTCCGATATTGGCAAGTGGGTAGAGTGTAAATTGCCACGGCCTTTCGTAGGAAATGATAATTTCACTCTCGAGAGTCATATTCATGAATGGAGTCCTCTACGCCATTCAAAGTGGGAATATTCCTACTTTTTGATGAGAATTTGCACCAAGGCACAAAGCAGTCGATAAAGTTACCTCGTGGATCAAAACATCATCCATGCATGTCTGATGCATTGGTTAGAGTTCAGAGTTTTGTATACTACATCACCCACAATGCTCCTGGACTCCACATTTGGAAGCTCGCCGAGGATTGGAAGACAGAATGGATCTTGATACGCGAAACCAACAGGGAAGGAGCAGAAAATGAAGCCTTCCAACACTCAACCAATTTCGGGCCTTATCGAAGTTATAAACTTCTTCCTTCGGCATTTTATCCTGACCAGGATATGGTTCTCATAGGACTAGAGTGGAAGATTTATGCCTATCATCTGGGCAGGGATGGGTTGGAGGAAATTTGAAGTCTGGTTATGGGAGACCGTCACCGGAGTAACTAAAATCCGTATTCCTGGTGTAATGAATCTGTCTACCCTGACATACCATGTTCCAATATTTTGGTAGAAAGGAGAGCACATAATTGATCAGACGACTGGCCTGGGTGACTTCTTTAAAGTTTTTATTGGGTTGTCCCTCCTCTTAAATATGTGAAAAGACAACCCTAGTTTGGGCAAAAATAAAAGATTTTTTTAGAAGGAAGTAAAAGTAACGAGAGATGCTTTTTTTCTTTAGGGTAGAGAAAATGATGGTGAAGAGAAATGAAAATGGTGTGAATTGAAGAAAGAATTTTGTTAAGATTCGCTTATAATTGTTACTAGTAATTTCACCAAGTTCTTAATCAATAATATTTTTCTAATCTTCTATTTATTTGTGGTTAATACCAATTATGTAAAAATTATAATAAATTGGTATTGGAGAGTTTGATCTTCCGTGAATAATTTCTATATCAAGTTGTGATATAATGGATTTAATTTGATTGTTTGCCGTGTGGTTTTTCTCTAAATTTAGGGTTTTCCACATAAAATTGATTTTATCCATTTTGGAAGGTATTTCTTTTTACGTGTGTATATTTTGATTGGTACTTCTCATTCTCATGTGTTGAAATGAGGATTTAGTTATTTGGTTAATCCCAATAAGTGGCATTAGAGCTAGACTGCTTGGTTGCTTGGTTTGTAAATTTTGGTTGTTGATATTTTTTTCCCGCTAGGTGGTTGACGAAATTTCTAAGAACGTAGTTGGTGTGTTTGTGATTTATATTTCAATAAGATGACTGATGAGAAGCATGTTAAAATTATATCTCTTAATGTGTTGAACAACTGGCACTATTGGAAAAGAAAAATGATTGATCATTATTATTCGAAGGATTTGTATGCACCTATCATTGGTCAAAAATCAGCGGAGGTGACTGATAAAGACTATAAGTTGGATAAGAAAGTTATAGCTTGTTTGAGGCAATGGGTAGATGAAGTTGTGTGTCATTATGTTTCTGAATTGACATTCTTAAAAGTAATATGAGATAAACTCCAAAAAGTTTATAAGAGGAATACTACTGGCAACAAAACCCTTTTAATAAGGAAATTGGTGAACTTGAGGCATAAGGATGAAAGTGACATAAGTGAGCATCTCAATAAGATGGAGAATATTATTACTCAACTTGCTAGGATAAAGATGAATTTAGACGAGGAATAACAAGTTATCCTGCTCATCAACACATTGCTAGAGACCTGAGAAATATTGGTGATCTCTTTAAACAATGTTGCTTCTGATGAAAAACTCAAAATGGGCATGATACCAAGTAGTTTATTAAATGAGGAGATGAGAAGAAAATCTCTACCAACTTCAGGGTCATGCATTAATGTGAGAAGAGGCAGGAGGTAGATCAAGAAATAGGGACAAACAAAAGGGACAAGAGTCAAAGAAGATCTAAATCGAAGAAGAACTTGGAAGTGTTATTATTGTGACAAGACATGCCATATTAAAAAGGATTGTTAGAAGTTCAAGAAACACTTGAAAAATTAGGACAACAAGGATCAAAAAGAAAAAGATACTAATATTGTAAATAATGACTTGGCGATTCTTTATGATTGTGGGAATGATTGTTTGACGACTGATTGTGATGTTAGTTGGGTAGTTGACTCGGAGCATCATACTATGCAACTCCAAGCAGACATTTCTTTACTATCTATGAACCTTCAGATTTGGTTTTAGTGAAGATGAAAAATGGTGAGACTTCCAAAATTGTGGGACTTAGAGATGTGCATATAGTAACAAACACGAGTTACAAATTGGTGCTTAAAAATATCAGACATATTCCAGATTTGAGGATGGGTTTGTTATCAATTAGATTGCTTGGTGATGAATGATTTAGTTCACAATTTGCACAAGGTATATGGAAACTTGTGAAAGGTTCTCTTGTTGTTGCTAAAGGGAAGAAGTATTGTAATTTGTACAAGACTGAAATGAGTTTAGTTTGAGGAGAGGTTAATATCTCTTCACTTGATTTCACTGCTGATTTGTGGAATCATTGATTAGGATATATGAGTGAGAAAGGGCTAAAGACATTAAAGACGCTAAATCTTCTTCCGAATATAGTTTTGGAATTAGAAAAACAAAGATCTTTTCCTTAGAATCTCTCAAAACTTATCCACGTGAATAGATAAGTTTAAATTTATGCAAACATAAATCAAATATAAACGGTATCATTTTGCAAAAGGTATGGTATTTAAATTTTAAAATGTTGGTCTAAAAACCTAGGGGTAAGTACTCAAACCAAAGTAAGTGAATTGTGTTCGGTGGTCAAATTCAATAATCAAAACCAAATGGAATTGCTCCTAAAATTGAACTGAATAGAACAAAAATATTTCGGATCTATAAGTCTAGTAACCGAGTAATCGAAGTATATTATAAATTTTAAAAAAATAGATTTATTTAGTTAATTAATCTAAATTATATAATGTCTTAGCCACAGATCATATAAAAATTATATAATGTCTTAGCCACAAATCGAAGTATTGTAGTTTATACATGTTATGCTCATCGATAAACTTAATCAACATCCACACCTCCAAAGTGATATTTACAACTAAGAACTTACAAACAAAGCAATATTTACAACATGTCTGATGGGGATTTATGTGATTATATATATATATATATATATATATATATATATATATCATACTAAATATATCAAAATTCACCTAAAATAATAAAGTTCATAATAATCAAAATAAAAAAGATATTTTAAGAGTATGTTTCAAAAAAATAATTCATTTCGGTTCGATTTTGAATTAAAATATTAATATCCAATTTGGTTTATCAATAGTTTTACAAAAAATTGAACCGAATTATTTTAAAATAAAATAAAATTGATAATTTAGTTTGATTTTCAATTTTCATGGTACATTATGCTCGCCCCTATTTAAAAACAGAGTCATCGATAAACTAGGATTGGTTGAAATTAATCAACATCCACGCTTCCAAAGTGATATTTACAACATCTCGGATGGGGGTCTATGTGATCTTGTTATTTGGCCTTCATTACTAATAAATATTACTAAATTTTAAATTCTTAATTTTATTAGTTTATTTGTTATGTTTTATTTGGAGAATTGATAATTAGGTCGAAATTTTATTAATTTTCGGTTTGATATGCCGCCGCAGTGAGTCCCATATCGACCCCTTCCTCGTCATTTCTTCTCTTTATATTCATTCTTCCTCGGCCTACTATCGTCTCTTCGGAGACATCCGATAAAATTGGAACGATACAGAGAAGATTAGCATGGCCCCTGCGCAAGGATGACACGCATAAATCGAGAAATGGTCCAAATTTTTTTAATTCTCCTCTCCTCCTCTCCTCTCATCTCATCGATCGCCCCTCCCTTGTTTTCTAACAATTGTTTTTTTTAATTTCCATTATGTAGAACAGCATTTGGTTTCAATTTCACTTTTTCCTTGCTGATCAATTGAGTGGGCGCATGTGGTTCATCAATTGTGTCGGGGAAAGCTGTCCTTAATGGGATGTTTGATTTGTTGTCAATCCTGTCGCAGGTACGTGTTTTCCTAAGCGAATATTTTTTATTATTTTTGGAATGTATTTGGGTTTTTACTTGGGATGGAATTTTGAATGCAGGGGTTGGTTTGTGAATTGTGATGATATTTGATTTTTGTTTAGGTTTTAGTGTTTGGATTGCTTCATTTTATATTCTAGTTGATGATTAGTTGGTTAGTTTGACATTGCGAATCTGCAGTTTGATGCATTCCCACGTTATGAAGCAAATTTCTGTTGTCCGGAATGTTCGCTGTATACTTAGACATGGAGGCGGTTATCAACAAGTTTTTGCGGATGTGAATCTTCTCGAGAAAGATGAAGTTGTCAGCAGTTTTAGTCAGTGGTCAAGGAGATGTGTGGTCGTTGTATTGAGAAGTAATGACCATCGTGACGATATGTGTTGTCTACTCTTAATTCTTAACAGTTAGGGCCTATGGATCAGAGCATAATTTTGATATTGTTGTTTTTTTGAGTCTGTTTGCGCACTTGATCTGTGGTGGGAAATGAGAAAATAGATATTATTTTTGTTTCATATAGCGTGGCTTGTGATCTGCGACATATGTGAGTGGCATTGCCATATCCAAAACAGGGAGAAAGCTTTAGTGTCTTGTAAGAGGTATTGTCTTATGCCTAGGTACTTGATATTTGTTGGACATAAATAAACAACATGTATTTTAGTTCCACAAGATTCTAGTGAGCAGCCTTTTTCCAGACTACCTAATTAGTTTCCTTGTCGAACATTGTGAAGCATGGCGTTTCATTTGAAATATTAAGAGGACGTGATTCCTCATATAAACTCGAACTTCATCTGTTTTTTTTTTTTTTGGAGTAAGATTGTACAATGAGTCAATTGTACAATTTTTTATTATTGTCTGGATTTACTGGTTCATTTACTAGGTTGCTGGTTGCATTTTACCATCTCTAGTTATGCTTGATAATGAACTAAATTTCTTTTTCTATGTGAAGCTGTTAATGGTCCAGTTCTCTACTGCTATCCTGTACTATAATCTAAAATTATGACTGATTCTAATTCCAGGATCACCTTTTGGATCATTTGCTGTTCTGTACAATCCCCAAACGGCCAAGGATCAATGAAGACTCTGAAACTTGCAGACTACACAGTATGTCTCCTGATTTATCACTCAATAGATTTTTTACAATACATGAGACACACTGTTCTCATGGCTGGCTTAAACCTTCTGCAATGTTCCCAAATGGTACAGACCTCAATCCTTATAAAACCATCTGATTTTTAGTCTGATTCAGATTTATACTGTTGCTTTATTTCCTATCAGGTAATAATAGGATCTCTATTTTAGCCTACAGATTTGGCATATGGTCTTTTTTTTTTCTTTGTTTTGGCTAAGACATGGGATGTTGTGTCTACTTTCCTGAAACATAACTATAGTTCGTAAAATTTACATACATAAGTATGAATAATTTTTTTTCTTGATGTTGTAATTTTATGAAGTTGTGTCCTTTGATTCTTGGGCTCAGAACACACTTGCAGGAGAAAAACTAAGTGATTCGCTTATAAGTTTTATCACTACTTAATTTGTTTTGGCAAAAGATAAATAGTGAGGTAATCTAGGTTATAGCAATCATCATCATCATTGCAAGCATTCTCCCGTACAAGCAAGACTTCCATCAAATGGTCCCCTTTGTTTATGATGATTTAGCTATTCGTAACCATAAAAGGATGTTTTTCAAGCATGAAAACTATCAAGTTTATCACCTTTATATCTGTTATTCTATTCCTCTAGTTTGTCCACTATGTGAATGGTGAAAATCTTTCTGCCCCCCATATGTTAAACTTTTTTCTTCTTGTTAGTTACTCAACTCTCATTCTTTGTATCATACTAGTTTGTCAGTGTGTGATGAATTGTGTTTTATAATACCATCAATGCTCATGGATTATACACGAGGAGCCATTGATTTGAGGTGGAAGAAGACAAAGTGGAAGAAGATGACTCATGCTACTGGTTCATTTCTTTTCATTTGGCAAGGATCTATAGTCCCAATTGTTACATTATACATAAAGATCCTTTTTACATCTTTGCCTTTATGGCTGTAGAGCAAGGACGTATTTAATTCTAGGTGAACCAAAAATTTGAAAGGAAAATTTACCACTTCCAAAGTACTGTTGATCATTCTTGTGCCAAATAATTTGTAAGTAATTGTATACTCAGCGAGTATACAAAATTTTCCTTTATTTATGGACCCAGGCTATTGTAAGATCCAGTGAGTATATGTGCTCATGTTGATTCATATGTTACACATATGTGATGTGATTATGAGATCAATTGCAGGCCTGCCTCTGACAAAATCAGTCATCTGTGATAATGAGTGATGGCGTTTGTGGTGAACAATGCACGCATCTTCATTGAACATCTGATCATAGTGATGAGTTTTGATAATTACTATTTTTTTTTGAGATTCTTAACTTATGAAGATAGAGTGTTTAATGTTTTGCTCCTTTTCAGATTTGCACATAGCGTACCAAATAATGGTGAGTTTTTTTTTTCGTAATGTTTGTATTTTTCATGGCGCTTGTAGAAAGGGGATGCCTGAACCAGCTCTGCGTGTGAATGCGAGTTGCGAGAAGTGGCATTTTAGTCAACACAACGCATTTGTTGGTGCTACGAAAAAAAAATTTTCAAGAGTGATGTATGGATGTGTGAGTTACACAAATTCTGAGAATGGTACAAAAATCAAAATAAATATTATTATGACAGAAATATATGATATAATTTAACCCGAATTAAGTTGAATTGTAATTGATTGGTTTTTTTAAAAATATTATAAAAATTCAAATCAAGTGAATAATTTATATAAGGTCTCATCTAGTCTAGAGCTACAGTTTCTCTTCGTATCTACTCCTCGAACCTAAAATCTCTCTGAATACACCTTATACGGTCTTGACTTATTAATATAAAATTCACAATCTATGTGTCTTAACTTATAAGGTCTCCAAATATACCTTATTAGATTTCTATTAATAATCACTATTGTATACCATGTGTTTTGACGTTTTTAGTGAAAGGGTATAAATTTATGAAAAAATAACAAGAGCTATATTTATAACATCTTGGGTGGGGATATATGTGATATTGTTATTTTTCCTTCATTGCTAACCAAGATTACTGAATTTTAAATTCTTCATTTTATTGGTTTTTTATTTGGAGAATTGATAAGTAGGGCAAAAGTTTATTAATTTTCGGTTTGATGTGCCAACGTAGTTAGTCCCATATCGACCCCTTACTCGTCATTTCTGCTCTTGATAAGCACTCTTCCTCCACCCTTCGTCGTCTCTTCGGAGACATCTGATAAAATTGGAACGATACAGAGAAGATTAGCATGGCCCCTGCGCAAGGATGACACGCATAAATCGAGAAATGGTCCAAATTTTTTTTTAATTCTCCTCTCCTTTCATCTCATCGACCGCCCCTCACTTATTTTCTAACAATTGTTTTTTTTAATTTCCATTATGTAGAACAACATTTGGTTTCAATTTCAATTTTTCCTTGCTGATCAATTGAAATTGTGGTTCATCAATTGTGTCGGGGAAAGCTGTCCTTAATGGGATATTTGATTTGTTTTCAATTTTTCCTTGCTGATCAATTGAAATTGTGGTTCATCAATTGTGTCGGGGAAAGCTGTCCTTAATGGGATATTTGATTTGTTTTCAATTTTTCCTTGCTGATCAATTGAAATTGTGGTTCATCAATTGTGTCGGGGAAAGCTGTCCTTAATGGGATATTTGATTTGTTTTCAATTTTTCCTTGCTGATCAATTGAAATTGTGGTTCATCAATTGTGTCGGGGAAAGCTGTCCTTAATGGGATATTTGATTTGTTTTCAATTTTTCCTTGCTGATCAATTGAAATTGTGGTTCATCAATTGTGTCGGGGAAAGCTGTCCTTAATGGGATATTTGATTTGTTTTCAATTTTTCCTTGCTGATCAATTGAAATTGTGGTTCATCAATTGTGTCGGGGAAAGCTGTCCTTAATGGGATATTTGATTTGTTTTCAATTTTTCCTTGCTGATCAATTGAAATTGTGGTTCATCAATTGTGTCGGGGAAAGCTGTCCTTAATGGGATATTTGATTTGTTTTCAATTTTTCCTTGCTGATCAATTGAAATTGTGGTTCATCAATTGTGTCGGGGAAAGCTGTCCTTAATGGGATATTTGATTTGTTTTCAATCCTGTCATTTGGTTTCAATTTCACTTTTTCCTTGCTGATCAATTGAGTGGGCGCATGTGGTTCATCAATTGTGTCGGGGAAAGCTGTCCTTAATGGGATATTTGATTTGTTGTCAATCCTGTCGCAGGTACATGTTTCCCTAAGCGAATTTTTGTTATTATTTGTGGTATGTATTTGGGTTTTTACTTGGGATGGAATTTGAATGCAGGGGTTCGTTTGTGAATTGTGATGATATTTGATTTTTGTTTAGGGTTTAGTGTTTGGATTGCTTCATTTTATATTCTAGTTGATGATTAGTTGGTTAGTTTGACATTGCGAATCTGCAGTGTGATGAATTCCCACGTTATGAAGCAAATTTATGTTGTCCGGATTAATCGCTGTATATTTAGACTTGGAGGGCACACAAAACCGCAGAGAGAAACCGATAATCTCTGCCCTTGTTTCCTCACAGGGTTCTTTTTGTTTACTCTTTTTTTCATGAGTGTCGCTGCCCTTGGTGTTGATGCCTTGGTGTTGATTTATTTTTTTTGGGTTGCTTTTGCCGGTGGTGGTAGGTCTTGTCTGATCTCATTTCCAATTTTCGAACAATATCATCTATTTAGTTCATTTAAGCTGCAATATCATTTATCTAGAAGGAGAGAACAAAATAGTATTTTCTTTCCATACCGATCAATCAAAATTTATAATGTAGCTGTACACTTTTCAAGAATGTTTTTGTACTACAAAAAATCTTTGGCTGACTTGTTAATTCAATTTCCATTTTGTTTTTATAGCATCATGTTCATGGCTCAGTTTAGTCAGAAATTTGTGTCATAAAACTTTGTTGATGGTTACCTAAACTAAAGTGACATCAATAATTTCAGTGGCATTTGAGGTTGCAATTTGTTATCTTGATGTTCAAATAAGTTTAATTTGTCGATGTTTGAACAAATGCAGTCTCTAGTGAAGATGGTGAATGAAGCAACAACCAACATTCCTATTGGGATGCTTAGAAGATGCATATGATGCATACAGCACGTTGGTCTCTGGCAACTCGTTAATTACCAAGATAGCCTCATAATGATGATCTTAATTTTCTGATTTCAGTAAGCTCAAGTTTCTATAGGTTGGTCAGTGCTCAATATCCTTGGCAAAAGTTTCATAGCCAATATTCAGCATCTGATTTCAGAATCCATTTGATCGGGTATACTTCCCAAATCTGTTTAGATTCTTTGGTCTATCTTTTGGCAGAAATGAAAATAGTCCTTTCATTTCGTATGTAACACACTTTTCCAAGTGTTCTTAGATTTAGAGACATTTATGAATTCTATTGTCAGCAATTCTAAAAAAAACATTCCCCAATTTTTTTAAGAAAAGACAATGTATGGAGAGGTTTGATTGTGTTCCCTACTGTGTAGAATAAAATTCAACATTGAAATGGTTCCCCAATTTTCATTATGCAGCTAGAAATGATTGATTTTTCCACTAGTTTCTGAATTTGAACTTGTATATAAGAGAGGTTTAATCATGTTCCACGCCATTTATGCCATTATGCAGCCTAATCTTGTGGTGTATGCTATGCAGGAAGAGCACTTTCTTTCTTGTCTGAAATTTTCATGCCATGGGTAGCATGTGCTGTGGATTGCTCATGCTTTGAAAAAAGAGTATTTACTTCTCGTCTATAAAGCTGAGTAAGTTTAAGATCTTGGGGTATGTTATTTGAATCATTTTGTTCCTGTAGGTGCCCGTCTTGGATTAATCAGTGAAGGAAGATAATGGCTTTCCCTTGGTTCATTTTATGATCTATTTGTATTGGTGTTACAAAAAGATCGTTAGGAGCAAGTTGACGGATTGATCTACATTAGTTAATTAAGAATTATTCATGCCATCACGATATCATGACCTGAACTATCTGATTGCTATTTAAGATGATCGAATCCAAAGGTAGAAATAAAATGATGAAGGCTGTTGTTTCCAATCTCTTTAATTTGCAGTTTCATTTGAATTTTTTTTCTCTTACAAATTGTAAGTTTAGTTTACCACATTTTTTTATATGGATAGACATTCAATGTTTACTTATAGGATTCTTTTGTTGCATAAAAGGTACATATTTTTCATGCTCTGTATTTTGTTCTTTATGTTTGCAATCATTTTTATCTATCTGCATCAGTGCTGTCACTTCTTTTGGTTATCATTGACCTGAACAATCTAATTAGAGTCATTCATGATTCAAGCTCCTGCTGATGTGGATTTCTTTACTGAGTATGGTGATGGCAGCAGGTATAAAATTGAGGAAGTGCTTTGAAAAGGAAGCTGTGGAGTTGTTTGTTGATGCAACCCGAATATTTCTTTAAATTTATTGTTAAATAATTGACATGTGAGGATTTTATCACATAATAATTCATGTTTGAAAGTTTTGCAAGATAAGATTTTCACCACGATTTATACCGCGGAGATGCTGTATCAAAAGCGTGGAGATCACAATGGTTCAAACCATACTTGAGAGAATCGGCCGAGTCGGATCGGACTCGGCCGATTTAAATCGGATCGGCGCCGTGCCGATCCGATTTTGG
>JAVDBV010083045.1:0-40008 GCA_032619315.1 Piper longum | reverse complement strand
CCCCCCTCCTACTCACTCAATGGGTTCCTAGCATGATGGGGACCATGAGTGGGGGTCTTGGCGGACTTTGTTGGTTGGAGGACCTTCGTAGTTCCTCGTGCTTGCTTGGTGTCAAGTACAAGCGGTGTTGGCGGGCAACACCGGCCAAGGCTGCAGTGGCTGGAGGGTACACCCGCTAAACCAGGAAGGTGGGGACCGCTATGCTTGAGGCGTTAGCTAAGCATAGGCATGTTTCCTACTAAAACGTTGGTTGGGTGAAAACCAGGTTGCACCCACTAAACCAGGAAGGTGGACTGCTATGCTTGAAGCGTTAGCTAAGCATAGGCGTGTTTCCTACCGGAACGTTGGTTGGGTGAGAACCACACCACACTCTAGCAAGTTCACAGACGCTTGCTAGCCAATCGAGATAAGCGGAGTTTGCCCATGTTGGATCGAGACGGATGCTGGGAAACTAAGCGACGCTTGTTGGTTCTTCGTGTTGCAGAGGCACACGAGATTCGTGACGGTAATGGGAGGGGACATTACCGGGCCGGTAGTTGGTGTTGTACTACTGTGCCATGCTCATGCCTTGCGAGGCAGGTTCTACAAGACCTTTGAGCAACGGTGCTTGGCTGCGGTAGCCTCGCACTTGGGCTGTGCATTGTGGACACCAGGAACGGTTAGATGCATGGCAGATGGACTAGATAATGAAGCATTGGGTTGGAGGCCTGTTATTCCGCTGCGCTATCGTTAGGCTTATGTGTGCTGATTGTGATCAAAGTCAAGGAGCGGCATAATGTACCACTCTAATGGGAAGGCTGGCCCAAGTTCTGGAATGAATTGGGCGCCGCACATCGGGTTTCGACCGAGAAAGGTCCCCCGCGTGACAGTGTGATGAAATCAGTTGAAATAGCACCGCTTAGTTAAAAAACACCCACTTGGAACTTGGTAGCCCTGGCGCATGTATCATCGTCAACAAAATACCAGTGTTTTTGACCCAGTAATAGAAACGCAAACCTTTTGTTCTAATAGCAAAAAAAACAAACAACAAAACCTAAGACTCCCATCCGACCCGGACATGCCCGTCTCAATCAGCACGCACGCACTTGCCAGCTCTGTCCTATTGGGCGGTGGACCAAGCCACTGTACCTGTCTCAGTCCTTGGTCCATCTGTGGGGGGCCTAAGTTTCTGGTTTACCGAAACCTTTCCAACAAACAATTGCATTAATCTCGTCGGCCGGTTGATTTGACAACAAAATAATAACAAATAAACTAGTCAAGTCAGCGAAGGTCGGCCAATTAATCGCAGTTTTTTTTTTTGAGTTTTCCCTTAAAAGTTTGAACAGGAAATACTAGTGGCCCTTTATCAAGGAGCCTTTAGCATTTTGAAAAGTCAAAGACGGAATACCAGTGGCATAGATTTGCCATTCGTGACGAGCTGGGTTGCAAGGACGAAGTACCGGTTAGGGGTGGGTGTAGATGAATTATTAAAATGTTTGATTAAATTTGATTAAATAAAAATAAATTAAATATAGATATTTCTTTATCTAACTAAATATTCGATATTTTATATAAATAACATAATACTTTTAATATTTATGAGGCTACTATTATATTCTATATAAATTTCAAATCATAATATATATTAAAATCAATTAAATTTATACATAAAATTAATATTTAATATCTAAAATAATCTAAAATAACTTACATAGAAAAAAGATAAAAGTAATATTCATATTTAAAAATTTAGAACACTATATTTACACGAACAATCATATCAAACCGTTATTATATAGTTAGAATGCATTCAATTAGTATTATAATTTATTAAATTTTTAAAATTTAACTAGTATATATTTCGAAATCAAATAAAAGATAATCTATGTATAGGAACTTTAAATTATTCTTTGACATCAAAACGTAATTCAATATTAAGTATACTTCAAAGATAAAATATTTTAATAATTGATCCTTCATCCAACGTAGTCCACCTACATGAAAAAAATATATAAAAAAATTAATTACTTGTAGAAATATTTTACAAATATTATAATAGTAGAAACTAAATATAACATTCTTATACGTTCATTATAAACAGAATTATCAATATCTTCTCATTCTTTAATATTCATTGTTCCAAACAAATTTAACGATGAACTTATTTGCTTCTCTATAAGAAAAAAAATATAATAACAAGAGAATAATATATATTAAAAAATATATTAAACATAAAAAAATGCATAAATATAAAATATGAATTATTTTCATATTCACTCCTCAAGTAATTTTGGGCACAAAACTTAAATTATTTTTGGATTCAAATTATTTTTAGATGAGATAATTATTTGTTCTCTAATACTAGATGCTGATTCGGAAAAGACGGTTGACATAAAAATGAGTAAAACATTTCGAACTTTTTTTTATAAAATAAGATATTTTACTATGTTCAATCTTTATCATAATAATATATCAAATTCCTCATCTACTACATTCATACAAAGAATAGTTAGTTCATCCAAATAATCCTTCAAATCGGTTCATATTAACTCCTTTGACGAGCATTTCACAATCAACTTATTTACTCCCTCTGATCTCCTACATAGGCTTTTAATAAGACGAATAATTAATGAACTTTTAATTCCAATAAAGGGCTTGTTTAACACACATCTAATCATATATTTTACATCAATTTTATTTTTAAAATTTTCTCATTATAATATAATACTTCTTTATTCAAATATATATATTTTTAAAAGTGATTTTTATTTTACAAGAGAAATTAAGAAAAATAAAAAATAATAATTATATAAATGAGATATTAATTATTTGTGAGAAAAAAATAATATTTATAATAAAAATAATAATTAGATAATAAAATAAATATAAAATAAAAATAATTTTTTATGCTAACTAAATTTTGATCTTATGTAACCATAGCCACTTGTGCCCGAAGAAAAGAATTTTTACCGAAGATTAAGCGAACGGGCATGACATGTCCCATCGACCAACTCCCACCCCTAGTACTGCCAGTGGCATAGATTTGCACTTTTGCCCTTTGTGACGAGTTGGGTTGCCAAAGTGTTGTTGGGTCCGATTGAAATTGGCGAGTCACCTCTTGCTGATCCTCTTCCGGTGTCGTCTTCAACGAGGTGCATTTGCTTCGATGTTTATAGAATCTTGGGAGTTAGCTTTAGTTTTATTTGATGTTTTTCGATATTTTAAGTGAGCGTCTTCTTGGCCGAGGATGCGTCTTTTTGGTAGACCTGCAAGTCCCTTTGGTCCTTCGATGCATTGTTTTATAGTTAGCTGATTCATTTTTCGTGAATTGGGCATTTCAGTCTGGTCAGTTAGGTTGATGAAAAATCGATGCCTGCTTGCTTTTGAACGGGATAATTTAACGAAATGCACAGTTCTTGAATTTTATGTAGCCGTTCATTTGCTTTTCTTTTTTTTTTTTTTTACTGTAATTGATTTGGGTCCCTCGTAAACATATTAGGTGCAGCAATTAGATCTCATGTTTTGTCTCAAGAAGCACAAATCAATTTCTCAATTTTGTGAAATTATTTGTCTTGTTTCATTTTCGGTATTTCTATGTATATCAATTTTGCCAATTTGATTTGGCTGAATCTGTAATCTTAAAGAAAAAGTCGTAGTAATTAGTAATTGTGATGGATTAGGGTTTCAACTATTCATTGTTCTGCTCATTATGCCATGTATTGAAACTTCTGTACTCGATTGTTTTCTCCAGAGATACTGAGGTGTTTCCAACGTTTTTGAGATCTATACAGTGGAAGGATTGAACCTAATCGTGTTAAACTATTTCGTCTTATGAAGAGAAATAGGGGCCTTCTAGTCATATGAAGCGATAAAGACAAGTTATCATTGTGTCATTATGCATGTCTGGTCTTGTGGTGCTTCCTGATAATTTGGAGAGTGAATTCTCTAGTGTTGCTAGTGCTGAAAGAGCAGGACTACCTCGTGGACAATCACTCGCATTGGATGCTGGGCAGCCTTCCCATCCGTCCTGTGAAAACGGAGGCTTTAGAGTTGGGGAGCTTTTCCTTCTCAATGGCGATTGTTATGCAGGAACTTTATTGCGTAATATGCCGGAGGGGTCTGGTAAGTATGTATGGTCTGATGGATGTGCCTATGAGGGCGAGTGGAGAAGAGGGATGAAACATGGAATCGGAAAGCTTCTATGGCCTTCTGGAGCAGTTTATGAAGGCGAATTCTCTGGTGGCTACATGCATGGTACTGGAACTTACATTGGTTCTGATAATATAACCTATAAAGGACGCTGGAGATTAAATATTAAACACGGTCTGGGATATCAATCCTATCCAATTGGAGATACTTTTGAGGGTTCCTGGATTCAAGGAATGATAGAGGGACACGGAAAATACATATGGGCTAATGGGAACTTTTATATTGGAAACATGAAATGTGGGAAAATGTCTGGGAAAGGAACGCTTACTTGGAAGAACGGGGATTCTTATGAAGGAAGCTGGTTGAATGGTATGATGCATGGCTTTGGTGTCTTTACTTGGGAAGATGGTGGTTACTATGTGGGAACATGGACCCGTGGTCTAAAGGATGGAAAAGGAGCTTTCTATCCGAAGGGTGGTAAACTTCCTGCCACACATGAGCTTTACTTTACTGCATTGAGGAAGAGAGGGCTGCTGCCTGACCTAAGGAAACAGAACAATAAGTCAGACATACATCATGCCACATCAGTGGACATGGGAAGCGCTAAGGTTCGAGAGTTATCATCAACTGAAAAAGTGCCCAAAGGAAGTCTGTTAAATTTAGGTCAATCTCAGAGAAAAAATGTTGCTTTAGAAAGAAGATGGAGTTTAGAAGTAGCTATTGAGAGATTAATTGGCAATGACATGTCCCTCAGCACTGGAGAGTCTGCCATAGAATGCAATGAAAAGGAGGCTGAAGAAAATGTCCCAATATTAGAACGGGAATACATGCAAGGGGTTTTGATCAGTGAGCTAGTGATTAACAATAACTTCTCCCCATTGTCCAGGAAAGCTAGGAGACGACGGAGGAAACTTGAAAAAGAAATAAAAAGACCCGGTGAAACAATTATTAAAGGTCACAGGAGTTATGATTTGATGCTTAGTCTACAGCTTGGTATCAGGTAAGCTTTCTAACTTCTTTTCAATAAGAAAAGCAATGCTATAATTTCTCACAAAAATTCCTGTATATCTTAAGTTATCATCAACCACTAAATTCCAATCAGTTGGGCTAGTGATGTGGCTTTTCTTTTCTTTATCCATTCTAAAACATATCATTATGTGTATTCTACCGAAAATATCCTTTTACTTCTTCTGGCTACATCAAAAGCACTTTCTGCTTTAACTTCCCACTGTTTTTTACCATTTTAAATTTCATCTATGTTAATTTTAATTGATTCCAGATTCCCATTTCTTTGAAGAGCTATTATTGGTAACCTACACTAACTGCCGCATCCTTGTCTTTTTCTAAATGACAACTATTTAGATGGAAAGTGAACTACAGTGTGAGTGGACCACTGATAACGTGATCAACTGGATAGATAAAACTCATTCATCTGACTTAGTAAAATTTCAATAGACAACAATGGAAGAATATTTGTCTTGTAAGATTAAGAGTCTTACATAATAGTCTAAAGAAGAGAATTGGTAAAAGCTTATTATAAACTATGTTCTACTTGTGAAGCATTAATACTGTAATCCTAAGGGATTCAGGTCTCTGATGAGAGGTACTTAAATCTATATGTTGAAATGTTAAATATTATTTGTATAATGTTAGGAGTTATCCCAAGGGGTTAGCACATTAGTTCAACGACTTCATTTTTACTTAGCAGATTTTGAATTTTAGTTCCAATCTCATGTAAATCTTATCCCCAACAAATAAGGGACGGTTGTAACAAACTAGTGTCAAACTAATTCCATAAATACAGTAAATAATAGATGGTGAATTCATTGATTCACCTTTCTTCTTCCCTAACTATCTTGTGATGTATACATGTTATGTTATTTTCAACATGGTATGCAGAGCAATCGATATCAGGAATCTGTGAATCTTAGTTGTCATTATCTCTCACTACTCTTGCTGCTTTCCTAGCCATTTGAGTATGCTTGTTCTTATCCTGTCCAAGTTTACATTATGCCTATGTCAGTTGCTGATCTCTTCAATGGTACTTCTATCACCACCACCAAGCTACATATAAAATATTATCTACAATGGTGTGCTGCTGTCAAGACCTTCCTAATGTCCAAGGGATATTTAAGTATATTGAATAGATGCCACTAGTTCAGAATGAAAGGAGGATGCTCAAGTTAGGTTATGACTATGGAAATTGATGGAACTTCACATCAATTGTGCTACTTGATATTGTATATGCTGTATGGAAATCAGTCCACGAGACTTCTACCTCTGACACCAACATCCAAAACATCTATGCTGTTTGTGAAAAGGTGTCTCTCATTGCAAGGTATGAGATCTCTGGTTGAATATTATAGCTTTGTCAAAGCAAAGTGGGAAGGACTCAATATCTACCATCCCTATCCAATTGATACTGAGTTTCGGGAAAATAGAGGGAAGAATGCAAAACAGTGACATTTCTTTCTAGCCTAACTTCCCGCTATGTGTCAGCAAGAGATCAGATCTTAATAGGTAATGAGTTTCATAGTTTGAATGCTACTATTTCAAGATTGTCTAGGCTGTCTGTTGAAGATGATGAGGCGGTAGAAGTTGTTCAAAAATCTGCAATGACTGCAAGAATTCGACCTCCCTTCAGCTCAAATGGATGGAGAGGGAGAGGTAGAGACTTAGGACTAGGGAGTGAAATAGGCAGAAACACCACTTCAAAATGAAAGGTATTGTAAGTATTGCCAGGCCAGATTGGACAAAACAGATTGCCACTACCTCTTCTTGTGCTGAACAAACAATCTATGGAATCTTCTGGACCTTCTACTCTTGCTACAGCAATTCTAGCAATCAACCACGAGAACTATCAGCAACTTCTGAAGATGGCCAATCAAGGAGAGTCTGCCCTACCTCTGCCTCAATTGCAACTGCATGTACATCTATTAGTAATCCACCTTTTCTCAATCCTTGGCTTATAGATTTAGGAGCAACTGATCATATGACTAGTGATTGTCACTCCTTTTCAACCCTTTTCCCTAAACCTTTGACTATTTTCCTTGCTAGTGGAAGTTTTGCATTAGCCATTAAAAAAGGAGACTTGGTTTTCTTTTTTGAACTAATACTTAAAAATGTGCTACTGGTTCCGTCCTTCCCAGCCAATCTCCTTTTTGTCTACTGGCTTAGTTGTTAGTTCTGATAGCCATTGCCATGTTTTATGTATTACAGGATGCAACCTCCAATAGGTAGATTGGCCGTGGTTCTAGTAGAAAGAAGCTCTACTACCTTGCAACAAATAAGACTGCATCATCTATAGTTGTTGTGTCTTCCTCCAAGTCAATTGCTATGCACTGGCGTGTGAGATTAGGTCATCCTAACTTGAATAAATTAGGTCTTCCTCCAAATCCCTTCACTAGGAAGTGTATCTCGCAAATGTGAAACATGTGAGTTGTCTAAGCATCATAAAATAACTTATCAAAGTCATTACTTTCCCGTCACTTCTCAACCAATCAACCTTGTTCATTCGGATGTTGGGGGGGGTCCTCTAAATGTATCCAATGGTGGTAACTATAAGTATTATGTAATCTTTGTTGATGACCATAATCTAATAACTTGGTTGTACCTGTTGAAAGAATGGAAAGAAGTATTTAGGTGTTTTTAAATATTTGTTGATGAAAGAAAGAATTAGTGTGGTGCAGTTCCTAAAGTTTTTAAATCTGATAATGCTACAAAGTACATTTCTACACAATTCCAAGGCTACTGTCATGATCATGGTATCATTCATGAGACTTCTTTTGCTCACACTCCAAACCAGAATGGAGTAAGTGAAAGAAAATATAGACATCTATCCTAAATTGCTAGATGTCTATTGTTGAAAATGTGTGTACCTAACTATCACCAGCCAGAAACTTTACTCACTGCCTGTTATCTCATGAATAAATGCCATCATCGGTGTAACAAAATAAAACCTTACATAGCCTTACATCCAAATAAGTTCTTGTATGTTATTCAACCTAAGATGTTTGGTTGTATTGGTTTTGTACACCTTCACATAGGGCAAAAGGATAAGCTATCTACAAAATCGGTCAAGGGCATCTTTCTAGTTTATTCTCGAACACAAAAAAGATATCTATGCTACAGACCTACACTGAAAAAGAAACTTGTGTCTGCACGTGACGTTTTTTTGAGCACTGTTCATATTACCCTTTAAACCTTTTACTCAAGCCTCTTCCTGAAATGGTACCACTCCCAACTCCTGTTTTCAAACATATGCCTAAGCCTACACTAAGGTTTGCTATCCCTCCTTATGTGTATACCAGGCATCCTAAAATCCGTATGTATGCTGATCCTCCATGTGTGTATAAAAGGAAATGTAGGGAGCTTCAGTCCACTGCAGCCACAGACAAAGCTGCACAGACAAACTGCTTCTAGCTATTGCAACGGGTACAACTCTTCTTTTTCCAATAGTTATGCTCATAGCTTAGCTGGTACTACTATTCCTACTAAATACCATGATGCTATGTCTCATCCTGACTGATACAAAGCAGTGCACGATGAAATCTCAGCCCTCACAAATATCCAATCCTGGGCACTAACAGATTTACCTGCAAGCAGACGAGCATTAGATTGTAAGTGGGTTTATAACTTGAAGTATAATATAGATGGCTCAATTGACAGATAGAAGGTTTGATTGGTAGCTAAAGGCTACAATCAAACGCAAGGAGTAGACTATGATCAAACATTTTCTCTGGTGGCTAAGTTGAATACAGTAAAGATCATAATCTCACTTGCAGCTACTTATGACAGGGAATCCCCTCAAGTTGTCATAAAAAATGCATTCCGCTATGGATACTTACAAGAATAAGTCTACATGCTTCAGCCGCCTAGATTTGTTGGTGAGGGGAAATCCACCAAGGTTTGTAGATTGATCAAATCTATCTATGGCCTGAAACAGTCCCCTTGAGCATTAGTACGAGAAATTCAGCAACATCCTCACAGCATTTCGATTTACAAGAACGGTTTTCGATTACTCTTTGTTCGTCAAGAAAATAGGGAAAGGTTATGTCATTCTACTTGTGTATGTAGATGATATAATCATCACAGGAAGCAATATGTTCGGACTAGGTAAAAATAAAAGGGAATGCAGAAATCAAGATTGATCTACAATCAAAGCTAAAAATAAAGGATCTAGGCAGGCTGCAATATGTTCTAGGTGTTGAAGTGTTGAGGGGTGATAAGGGATACCCCTATGTCAAATGAAGTATATGATGGATATGTTGGAAGCACCCAGTTGTTAGAGGCTAAGCCAGCTGATACTCCTCTTAAAACCTCTCGAAAGCTTGAGCCTAATAAAAGAGATCTACTACTGGATCCAACAAGATATAGAAGATTGATAGGCAAGTTGATACCTCACAATCTCATGGCTAGACTTGTCTTTTGCTGTAAGTCTGGTCAGTAAGTTCACGCAAGAACCACAAATGCCATTGGAAGGCTGTCAAAGAATCCTAAGGTACTTGAAAAAATTTCCAACTAGAGGAATGCTGCATTCACTGATGATTCAAGGATTCGTTGATTCGGAATGGGCAGGATCTATACATGACGTGAGGTTTGTAAGTGGTTATATATAAACGTAGACGGTAACATGGTCCTCTAGAAGAGTAAGAAACAAAGTGTTGAGGCAAGATCTAGTGCTAAGGCTGAGTATAGGGCAATGGCAAAGGCTTCAGTATTAGTTTAAATGAGGTTGTTGTTTGGAGAAATGGGGTGTAAGATTACAGAAACAATGCATCTCTGGCAACAATACTACAGCTATTCACATAGATAATAACTCAGTTTCCATGAGAGAACAGAATTTATAGAGTTAGACTGCCACTGTATATAAGAGATAAGTTGAAAGGTGTGATTGACTTAAAACACATCAACACCAAGGCACATATTGGTGATATCTTCACAAAAAGTCCAGAACTCGACATGATGAGTTGTCATCCAAGCTACTTCTGGTCTCTTTCCATTCATAGTTTGAGGGGGAGTGTTGAAATGTTAGATACTATGCATATAATGTTAGGACTTGTATCGCAGTGTTAGTACATTTGTTTGACTGTTTCATTGTAACTTAGGAGAGTTTGAATTTTAGTTCCTATTTGGTGTAAATCTTATCGCCAACAAATATGGGACAATTGTAACTAAGTAGTGTCAAACTATTTATGTAAATACAGTATATAATAGACGGTGAATTCATTGTTTCACCTTTCTTCCTCCCTAACTATCATGTTATGTATACAATGTTATGTTATTTTCTACACTTTATACTTTCCTGCATCAATTTGTTAATTGCTTTCAATGTACATGAAGAGCTCTGGACTCTTTTACTGGTCTACCTTCTAAATTTTCAAGCTAATTTAGATACTTTTCTTATTCTATAATCCAATTTTTGAATGTGGCGCTTTATTGAAGTGGGACAATATTACACTTGATTGTTGGCTTCATCAGCAATTCCAAAATGACCATGTCTTTTCATATCCATTCTTGTCTTTTCACAACCACATTTGGAGCCCTTTTTGCACATGCCAAGTACATAGTAGATGATTGGCTCATTTTTTCCTTATATCAAGGCTATTAAGCATTGGTATTTTCTTTTTTTCTTTATTAGATACACAGTTGGGAAAATTACACCAATTCAAAGGCGGGAAGTCCGAACATCAGATTTTGGGCCAAGAGCGAGCTTCTGGATGAACTTTCCTAAAGAAGGTTCCCAATTGACGCCTCCTCACTATGCAGAAGACTTCAAATGGAAAGATTATTGTCCAATGGTCTTTAGGTGATTGGAAAATTAACATTTTAATGTCATTATTGGTTTTTTGCGACATGATATAAACTTTGTAGTATTTTAATGGCCATGTCAATTTTTTATTGTGAGCTACAGTTCCTTTTAGACGACAATTTTGCTTAAAGATACAAAAAAGGTTATCCTGTGACTCTTCATCTTTAAAAGTACATTTGGAACATTATTCTTAAAGCGTCCATATGACAAATGTTAAATATTGAAATCTTTCCAGATGTCAATGAAGCTTCATGATTTTGAAAAGGCCTTTTGCTTGGGCTTTTAAGTTGATAAACACTAGATGGAAATTTAAATCTTCGGAAGAATGATTATATATATTCAATGTCCACAGTTTCTGTTGGAATATGTTTATGTTTTGTATGTGTTTGATACATAATGTGTTGTTGGGTTGTTCCCTGAATGTTTTGAATCTTAAAGATTACGTTTGAGAGATAATAGGAGATAAATATGATATCATGTAAGTGGTTCTAACAAATACTTGTGTATAAATAAGTAATAGAATACCTTTGTACAGATTCTATTTCCCGACTCTCCCTGAATGTCTTTCCTGGTCTCTTACATGTCTATTATTTTCTGCAGTGCTAAACCCTTTTTTTTAGATTTGCAGAACTTTCACCTCATCTATGAATTTTCCCAAACGCATACCCTGTCTGCGGAAGATCTATAATTCTTTTCTATTGGGTCCGTTGGTGATCAAGGATATCTATTTGTTGTCCATTATAATGGATTTACATATCCTATTGCTAGGTTTTTTTTAAAAAGGATTTCACTGTCCTCTTGGAGGTTCTTTTTGCTACTATTACTGCATATTTATTTATTATTATTATTATTATTATTATGATTATTAGAAGGGGGGGGAGGGGGGGAATGTGCTGTTTGGCTGTTTCATGAAAGTTTTGAACCTTTAAAATTCTGTTTAGAGATATTTGGTGATAAACCTGCAGCATGCAAGTTGTTGTAACAAAGACCTGTGTATAAATAACAGAGCACATGTTGAAAATATATCGATTTCACCATGTTTTTCCCTCATCATGCTGTTCCTAAATACTATCTTTATCTGTATTGTTATATCATTCGATAGCTAAACCTTAGATTTTCAACATTTTGCAACTTCTCTTTTGAAGAATTATTAGCTGCAGCGACTGTCTTTATCTCATTAAATATGGCCATTTAGAAGTGTGCATATTATTTTTGTTTTCCTCTAGCAGATCTAGCCAGTTGTGAATTTTTTATGCATATAATTGCTTTCATATTTCAGAGGACTTGCATAATGTTCTTTTTCTCAACATAACCGCCTATGATATAGAAATACAAGGAGCTTTGCTATGATTTAGAATTATTAGCTACAGTCTGGTTTCCTTTTATGGTCAATTTATTCCCAGTTTTCTTAACAGCTTTCTTATTTCAGGGACCTCCGGGAATTGTTTAAGATTGATGCAGCTGATTACATGATGTCCATTTGTGGTAATGATGCACTTAGAGAGTTGTCTTCTCCAGGAAAGAGTGGCAGTGTATTCTTCCTGTCACAAGATGATCGTTTTATGATTAAAACACTTAGGAAGGCTGAAGTACAGGTATTTACTTATTTTCCATAGTCATCACCATCTTAATTATGTATAGTTATGTATATAAGGTAAGTTCAAGTGCTATATATAGTTCTTAAGTTGCATCATTGTGTCTTCTAAATATATCTTTAACCTTTTTAATTGTAACTAAACGAAGGTGGTCAGGACGAAGAAAAGAAACCATTGAGAAATATTTTTTTTTAATTATATTAATTAATTGTGATATATATTGATAAATCTAATTCAACTATGACTAGATTTGGTAAATTTATTTTTGTCATGGGTCCTTAAAAAAGGGTAAATATTGTAAGTAGTTTTATTTTTATGAGTAATATTAGGAATCTTATAATTGAAAAATTCTTATTTATTTTCATTCTTAATATAAGAAAGAGACTTCTTACACTTTCCCAAGTATAGGATAGTGCTATAAGAAAATTAATCTAATCCATAGTTTTAATAATAGAAAAAAATTATATAATATTAAATCAAGTAGGATTATTTGTTAATATAAGTAAATTTTGTAGATGTAAGAATCCTAATAGAATTTATAATAGTTAAGGTTTTACTATCCTAATCTAAGTAATAATTACATATTATATAATTTGTAAAACCCTCACATGGTTTGCTTTTTTACTCCTTTACTTTTTTAAAAAAGTTTTTGGGTTGTATAAGGACAAATAGTGGAGACAACACAAATAAATCTAAGGAGAAGGTTTTATTTTTCTTTATTTTGTGGTGGCGAAGAACATGGGGGCGGAGACCTAAGTGTACCTGTTTTTCTATTCCCAAATTTGGAAATTGTTTTTTGTTAGCATTATTGCTTTGTCAAATGGTTCCTTGATTTAGAAGAAAAAATTCTGACATAAAATGATATTCTTGCTCTTTTACCATGGCATGAAATGTTATTAATTCCAGTTTGTCAAATATCTTGTTCTGTTGACATTTTTTTAGTGTACCCTGCGGCAACATTATATTATTCTTCTGGTTTTGACTAATGGTTGTATCCTCGTAGGTTTTGCTGAGGATGCTTCCGAAATACCATAATCATGTTCGCACCTATGAAAATACCCTCATAACTAAATTTTTCGGTTTGCACAGGGTCAAACCTTCAAGTGGACAGAAGGTAATAAAGGAGTGAGCTTTTGTTGTACTAGATATTTGTTTTAGCTTGTAAACATGCGGTCTTGCAGACACATGGTTGACAAGTGTGTGTTCATGTGTTCCTTTACAGCTTTCTCTCTTTTTATCAATCCAATTATTATTCTGTCTTATCAATTAGTGCATAGTTAGGGATGCTAGATAGGTGTATCAACCGTAAACCTAGCAGATCAAAGCATAAAAATATAATAATATGATTATTTGAAAAAGAAGAATAGCCTAAACAATATAATAGGCTTGGATTGTATAGAAGAAGTAATGAAGAGGATTGAGTAGAAGTAAAGATCAAGAGGAAGAAAGTAAACTAAAACATAAAGTTCATTTCTCAACTATTTGACCCTCCTTAGAGGTAGGAGTAGTGGTCGGATCCTATAAATCATCTATAAGTGTCCAAAGTTGCAAAAATACACCTCAAATAAACCCCCATGCTAAGCAACCTCTACTATAGTTGCCAAGAAGCCAGCAACATAAACCAACAAACAGGTTCAGAAGGATCTCAACTAGACATGATGTTAATCTAAGTTACACACAAACAGTAAGGAATAAGATCGTCTTGCACTATATCATAACCCCCTCATGATTGTGTGAGTGCCACTAGCAATTTTAAAGGGTGTATTGTTTCTCAATGAAGTTTATAGCCAAGACTACTCTATTTCTATTTTCTCTTTTTGGGTTTAAGTTTTGACTCTTTCTTGATGTTCAAGCTGTAATATTTGTATGAGCTGTTAATTTTGTGTAGGCATGGCACACAGTTAGTCCTTTTGGTTTTGCACATAATTCTTAATGTGTGAATTCAAGCATTAGTATAAAATCTGGTACTCTTTTGATTTCTGACTAATTATGCAGTTTCGATTTGTTGTTATGGGCAACATGTTCTGTACCGAATTAAGGATTCACCGAAGATTTGATTTAAAAGGTTCTTCTCTAGGACGCTCTTCAGACAAAATAGAGATTGATGAAAACACGACACTCAAAGATTTAGATCTTAATTATTCTTTCTACTTGGAGCCGCTTTGGCGAGAGGGTTTATTGCAGTAAGTCAATAACGTCATTATGCTAATTTTACATTATTGGAATTTTGGGAAAAAAATTCCCAAATTTCTATTTCTTTGAGTTGCCGAAACAAAAATGCACAGAAAAATATGTTTTACTAATAACTCCAGAGTAAATGACAAATATTGATGGTGTATAATGGAGAAGTAGGAGAGTTATTACTAATATAAATAGCAAAAGTGACTACTTTTTAATAAAATTTTGTAGTATAAGCATCAATTCTAGAAACAAAAGTAAACATATTATTGATAGGGAATTTATAAAGAGGTTCCCCAATAGCTTTGATCAAAGAAATTCACCGGTTGGTTTTGGTCAAGTTAATTACATGCATGATACATGGATTTGTATCAAATTGTGTGAACTTGTATGCATGTTAGACCTCACCGTGTATGTTGAATGCATTCTTTCCATGTCAAACTTGAATTGCTTTTATTGTTGACTTATAATCAACTCCAAAATTATATGAAATAAATGTGCTATCTTATGTAATAGCGATATTTACATATTGCCAAGTTATTTCCACGTTTTTTTATATATCTTGAGATATCTCCAATGGCTGACACAAAACCGAGTTCAAGTTTGAAAATTTTGGCTAATTTGAGACGATCCTTGGTGCCTTTGATTTCAACTACTATTTCTCATCTTGATGCAGTTGCTAATGACTATCAATGTCAATTGATGCTTCTAATTGCACTACGAAAATAGCATTTTGTGGAGAAAATATTATCAAAAAATTCAAATAAAATGATTAGACATTTCACTGCTTATAGTTCATTTTAGAGGTACCACCTAACTTTTCTCCTCATTGTTAGCTATTTATGTTGTATCTTTCATGTAACCGAATGAAACTACACCTTTTAAAGATATGAAATTTCGTTTATGTTGTCCACATTTGACAGCTTTTTAATTATTCCTTTGTAGAAATGAATAATCCAAAAATGATTTTATCACGTGGAAGTGCTTTCACCATCAATACCAAAAACGAACAAACTAATGTGTAAGGCAGTCTCAGAAGTATGTCAGGATTTAGGTCATCATTTATTGATCTCACAAACATCAAGAAAGTCCAAGGTGATCAGAAAAACAACATTCTTGACTTAGTAGTAGACTTCATCTGTTCTTGCTTGAAAAAATGGTAGTACATTTGATATATTTAGTTATAATTTTGTTGCATGCCTTTTCTTTTGTTTTGATGTAATTTTCAAATATAGGCAGATTGAAATCGACAGTAAGTTTCTAGAATCACAACATATAATGGATTACAGCCTGCTGTTGGGTGTACATTATCGGGCCCCCCAATACATAAGATCTCTCATGTCTCGACAGCAGACTGCCACAATTGATGGTGTGAAAATTCTTGCAGAAGGTGCATGACTTTCAACAGTCTTTCTGTTTCTCTCACACACACACAACCATAGATATATTGGTTTGATAGCAAAAACTTGGTGGTTGTTACAGACTCAACTAATTAATTAATTTTTGAATTATTGAAAACTAGAGAGTCATGATGAACTGTCATACCCTCAAGGCCTTGTGTTGGTTCCTCGTGGCAGTGATGAGAACAGTGTTGTCGTGGGTCCTCATATTAGAGGTAGCCGATTACGAGCCTCAGCAGCTGGTGATGAGGAGGTGGATCTCTTACTTCCAGGAACTGCAAGGTAAAAATTTTCTTACACCTTTTTCTGTGGTTCCCGTTCTTAGCAATAGTATGTTTAAGCCAAGATCTTGCTGGCAGGCTTCAAATCCAGCTTGGAGTGAATATGCCTGCTCGGGCGGAGCATAATCAAAATGGGGAGGAGACACAGATGTTCCACCTAGTATATGATGTAGTGTTGTATTTGGGAATTATTGACATACTGCAGGAGTACAACATGAGCAAGAAAATTGAGCATGCTTACAAATCGCTTCAGTTTGATTCTTTCTCCATCTCGGCTGTTGATCCAAGTCTTTACTCGAGGCGCTTCCTGGAATTCATTCAAAAGGTGTTTCCTAAGAATGCATAAACTACTGTTGAAACATGGAGAAGTTTGAATGACGTTTTGGTTTCTCTTTGGGTATGTGAAGATTTTTGAAAGGATGTCTCATTGGGCATTTTAGAATCTTGTGGTGGAGGCTTCTAATGCGGGCTTTATTGGGCACAGTATATATTTATAGAAGCGAGTTTTTTCGTCCATGAGGCAATATACCCATGTAGTTCCCTCTTTTTTATATAAGGTGCGAAGAACCCCAAATTGTTTATAGCTTTTAGATCATTTCCGTGTACTATTGTTGTTAACGGAAATTCAACATGGAGTTAGCCTTGATCATGGTTTTGCATGGGACATAGTTTGTAAAACCTGAAGGGGGATGTAGCATTGCTAATTGTGGAAGAGAGCTAATCAAAATCTCAAATCAAGCATATAAATTCTCACAAATATTAGCACTCTTAGTTGGATTGAGGGTGGACAATTAATACTGGAAATTGTACACAACTAAAGTAATAAGGGAATGAACAATAAGCATATCAAGTTTTAATTAATTCAAAGTCACAACTAGTAATTAAATCAATTGTGATTTGCATAATAAGCTCCTTAATGAACAAAACTAATTAAGTCTTAATCAATTAAAGACAAGCTTTGGCAAATAAGTTAAATTATGTAGAATTTTAAGTGATTTATAATTTGCTCACTTAACATTTTTAGCAATTAAGTTAAACACAAGAGTATTGAGTGAGATTTATCCATGTAAAATAAGTAATTAAGTAAACAAAAGAAGAGATAAAAAAAATGATACCTAAGGCAATAATCTTTATAGAAGTTTGGAACTCCTCCTTTTTGTATCCCTTTCATGTCCTATGAAAGATAGGGCTTCACTTGCTTTATTATAGCACAATTTATACACTTACAAGCCAATAAACTTTATTTAACAAACTCCCACTAGAGCCAAAGAAGCTTGCACATATCTATTGCACCCTAAGCCCTAAAATTAACCCTAGAGATTTAGAACCATGAAAGTAAAGCCAACTCCTCTTCTAAGTTCTAACAGTTAAGGTACCTACTCCTTCACAAGCTCATCTAAGAGCTCAGGAGCCTATTCCTTCGCGAGCAGCTCAAGAGCCAAGGAGTCACTTCACAAGCTCTCCCAAAAGTCAAGGTGCCTACACCTTAACAAGCTCTCCTTAGTGCAAATGTGCACTTCACCTCCACACCTTATAGGTAACCACGATGCACCCTTCTAGCCTCCACCAAGGCTTAGATGTTTTCACACCTAACCCATTAGAAGTTTACAATAATTTACCTTATTACACAAGTAATAACTTCACAAAGCCTTTACCAAACTTACCTTAACCTAATACAATACTCTTAAATATAAAATTAAAGCACAAAGAAGTTTACAGGCAATGTTACATGTCAATCTAAGCTTGTAACCTTTCAAGAATTGTTTAAAATGCACTCCCTAAAGTCTTATTTATAACCCAATAAATGTTAGTTAAGAATAGTAGTCATCATGCAACACCTTAATTCTCGGTCAAGCCTGAGTTGGACCTAAACCCAAAAAGGGATATGCCAAATCATGAATTGAACTACTATATGACCTATTATCATGTTCAAAATGCAATTCAAGATTTGACCTCACTTAGTGTCAAAAGTGCATAAGAGTAGACCCCTAAATTAATGTGTATCCGATATGTCACAGAACATGCATCAATAAAAAATGCATATAATATGTTCAACATTCTAAGGTTGGGTTCATGCAAATATAACACTTATATTGGTGTTATAAAGGACACTTAAACCCCAGAAAAAAGTGTCCCATGTAATTGGAACCATGGAAAAATTTCCCATAATAACAACCTACAAATATGACAATGCATATTTAAAATAAATAGTAAACATGGGCGCATACAAACATATGATAACATAAACCACATAAGCCGAAGTATACGGCTATGGTGTCATCTATATAAGTTCTTGTTCAAGTCCAAGTCAAACCTAAACTGGAAAGGAAATGCTAAATCATGAATTGAACTATTATATGACCTCTTAACATGTTCAAATCACAGTCTAAGATCTGACCCCATTTGGTACCAAAAGAAGGACAATGATTGACAGACCTTTAAGCTAATGCACATCTAACATATCACATAACATTGTTGTTGTTATTTGAATGCATTGTGCAAGTACACACATCAGTGATGAGTGAGATCGTTCTTACAGAGATTTGAGTTTTTACAATACTAATGAAATAAGAATTTTATTTATACTTAGTAGCATTTCTAACAGTGAGGCAAAGCAAAATGAAATGTAAAAATAGAATGAGTGTAAATTTATGCTATTCTAATATAGTAGTAGCAAAATAAAAAATTATTGAGAATAAATATGAGATAAGCTAACGGGAGTTCTTTCAATTACAAAATGGACTTAGGATGTTCCAATTTCACCTAGTCAATAGGCAAGGCAACTATGTCACATTTATCAAATCACAAAATGATCGGAGTTGTTATCTAAAGAAACAAAATTGATTGTAAAGGGCTATTGCTACGTATTATAACCTACCGTCTTTGTCTCATTTCACATATACATGCAAAAAAAACAAGCTTGTTGCATTGCGAATGACTCACTTATGCGGATATTTATGACTCTAGTGTATGTCTACTAGAAGAATCACAAACTATATCATCCGAAAATATCATCAATCTGCGTATGTATAAAGCTAGATAAAATATCTTAATCCTACAAAGGTTAGCTACTCTTTTTAAGTATTAAAAACTGCTATGAAATAATTAATGCGCAATCAATCATAAGATGAAAGAAAATAATAAGTTACACTACATATTATTTAGGATTCATTGTCTATCCTATATCACTAACGTCTACCACCCCATGACAGATTTATAATACATCATATAATCTGTCAAGAAGGTACAACACATTAAGGAGAAAAAAGTATATGAATGAAAATTTATATCGTTGACACCTTTGCCTGAACTTGTCCCTAGCTATGTTGTCCTCCTTATAGTTTGTTGAGTGAAACCTCCCCCTCGGCTAAGAAACCTTTCTTTCTTGTAACTCCAATAGAGATGAAGATCTCCATCTTCTAACTATAGGAGAACTCTCCTCACAAATTTTTTTCAAGATCTTACTAAACCTTCATATCTTGACTAGGATCTGATCAACCCCTCTAATATTCCTAGATCTTATTTATAACTTCCATGGGCTGTGTTTGGTCCTTGCAACTTCTTGGAAACTTCCTTAGTATGCATGTACTAGGATTGCATTCCGACACAATGATTTCCTCCAAGGCAGTGTAGTTTCCATGTTCCTTGGGCGGCTCGTGTAGTTGGTGAAGTTTTCACAATCAACTCAAATTTCTTGTGTGGGTGTGTGTTTCTTGGTAGCTTCCTTGCAACTTCTTTCTTAACTAGCGCACATAAGATGCACTCTTTTAATCATTTGTATTAGATAAGTGCGTTTCTTCCTTACTCAAGAAGGTGTCCATCTAGCGGTTCACGATTGTGGTCCTACCCAGGCTAGGTAGATTTGTCCACTTAGTCAAGAACATGTGTAGGAATGTTCAGAATTGTCCAAAAGTGGAGACTGACAATGTGCACAATTGTTCCCGACTCAGCTACAAATGTTGTTATCCTTCTCTTGTGAGTTCTCCTTCCTCCCTTATGGGGTGCACGTGATTAATGCTCACTTAGTCTTCACACTTCCTTGCAACAGAAAATATTTTCTCAAAATTATACTTGAATTTGCTAATAATTTTGATTTTTTTATATTCTGAGAAAATTTTATTTCTTTGCAAAATCGATAGAGAAAAAGATACTAGGGCTTAGATATTGTGCATGAATAGTAATGAATTAATAACTCCATTTGAGAGTTATAAAATATATATCAATAAAAAATGCATATGATTCCCTCAACATTTTAGGATTGAACTCATGCAAATAGGACAGTTATATGAGTCTTAGTTGCCAAGGGCACTCAAACTCTAGATAAAATCTTGTAATGTGTCTCCCTTTTAATTAGGACTGCGGGAAAATTCCCCACAATAACGTGTAAATATAACAATGCATACATAAAATAAATATGAACATGGGCACATACCAACATGTAATAACATAAACCACATAAGATAAAGTATATGGGTTATGGTCATCTATGTCATGATTCCTCATACTTAGCACTACAATCATTCTTCAAGTGTAGATGCTTAGTAATCTATGCAACCACCTCTCACACATGGTCTTTGTAATTCGTCTTGTAACACCCCAAATCTGGTTCACTCTCAAACTGGGCTGCAACTATTACTGTAGATAGAGCCAACTCTTACTTCGATTAAGTTGGTTGGCCCAAACCTAAGCGGAAGGGATCTAGATCCTCTAGACGTCTTACGACAAAGAATATCATAGTGCGCAACCAATGCATACATGAGATGTACAACATAACAGGATGCTACGTGAATGACATTATAATTTAATCACACCCAAAATCATTAAATTTAATAAAATTATAGAAAGTTCCTAAAATAAAACAGACAAATTTTCCCTTCCAAGTATAATAAAGGGCCAACTTGTTTAACAAAATATTCTATCACAACAATATATGTTTTTTAGACGACTAAAATATGAATTTTAAGTTGGGTCTCGACCCATCTATTGATCACATCCATCATAATTACTAAGTCAATCTCAAAGTGTCTTAGACATTTTTAATGTAATACAAATCACATCACAAAATAGTACATCATGACAAAATCACATCAGTAATACACGTCGCACCAAGTCTGTGTGTGTAAATAGCAATTCTTGCTCCTTTGCTAAGGTCGGCATATCTGACTCCTGATCCTTACCTAAATAAATAATAAAAAAACGTCAACAATGGTTGTAACTGTCTGAAAAGAACTAATTATCAAGGCAAATGAGATCTAACTGCCATTTAAAGCAAACAATTGTATAATTTCAAATGAACACTCAAAGGGCAACTACTAAGGAGCTATCGAGCTGCAAACTAGATGACATCCCGAACTGATCAGTGTTATGCCACTGTCGGCATTATTTTAAAAGTCCTACTCTCGAAAAAATTAGTATCCTAAACCCTCTCCAAACGTCCATATTTCTCCTGGCCGTGAGCATAAAGGTTGAGTACTCTTAGGCAATCGCCATCAATATTCCTTAATACCACAGGTCTATACATGCATTATACACAACAGTACCCGTCTACTTCACGCCTCTTCGGATGTGAGCAAACTAAAGACGTAGATTTATTAAGATCCCTAAAAAATGGAATGGTCCTCTCACCAATCTAGAGCCCACTCTGACTTACACATGCACTCTCTCAAGGTATGTGCAAGTTAGTTTCTCCATCTCTCGGCTCACAATAATATTTAGCAAAAATTATATTTATAAGGCCGGGAAGGGGATTTTTTAATCAAGCCCAAAGGCAACTCAAGATGGATTTGAGTTTTCGAAAACAAGACGAGGGATCTCATCCTTGAGAGTTCTTAATCACGGAAGAATGATGTGTTTAAATTGTTGTGTTAAATGGGATTCGATAAAACAACCACTTATCATCTCCCGTGATCGTTAAATCAAAACATCAATAGAGTAGAGCATTAAATCAAAGGAATGAGTCCTAGTACACCTGGTAGAAGCTCCAAGTGGGGTCTTATGCCTAGAAGGCGAGCTCCTACACCGAAAAGACTACTCGCTAACGCCCAAGCCAACTATATGATATGTGTATGAAATGGATGCATATAACTATGATCACAACCATAACATAAAACAAGATATGGTACTCAAAATGACCAATTAGACATGGTAACAACAAAACAACAACATCGATTAAAAGATTGGTAAGCAACATTAAATGAAACAATGTAAATAGTAAAGAAATAAATAACTAATGAGATGAATATTACTAATACATGATGACAACAAATATAACCTCCCATATCCATAATCTAATTGATCACGATGTAAACCTACACATGCAGAGAAGGTGAGAAATATCAAAATACCATATCACAATTTGTACAATACAATAACATGAATTTAAACACATGAGAGTAAATAATTTAGCAACTATGTAAACAATGTAAAAATGAAATGTGTGACACCTAAATTTTGGTTGATCTAAGAACCGGATAGGAAATATTGTGTCGAGTCGAGTCATGTCAAAAGGAGCTAGTCTATAAGATTTGATCAATAATATAGATTAAAGTAATCTGCTTGGCATCAAGAGAATGGAAGACATCGTTAAATACACGTAAAAAATACATCAAATATAAGTAAAAGTACAAAAGGAAATAATTGTGTGGAGCTTGAGTGTTTGTATCGTTTATCTGTCCTCCTACCAAAGTCGGCTCAAAATCAAAAAACCTACATATATAATAGGAAAAACATTAGTAACGAGTGTTATTGATCCAGAAATAACTAATAGTCAAACTGGCATAGGAGAGATGAGCCTCCTATTAAATGAAAATATTTATATACTCCTTCACATAATCTCTCATAAGGGCCTTAATTAGGAGCCGTCGACCTCGCACGACAACATCCTCTTTCTTACTCATCTCATGCTTCATCAACTTTAAAAACTATCATTTACACGAGAACATTAATTTCTTTTCTTTCATCCTACTACATCCTTCGTATCACTCCTAGCCCTGAGTACAGAGGCCAACTCTCTTAGAAGCATACGCCTTCAGTACCCTTTGAAATCACAAGACTAAACATGTACTACATTATAGTACCTGTAAACCTACGCACTTCTCCGAGTTTGAGGAACTCACAGGTGGAGTTATCAGGATCCCTCGGGAATGTAACAAACGCTCACCAAATCCATAACCCGCTTTGAAAAACATGCGCCCTATCTCAAGACGCGGTTGTCGATTTTCTCCTATCTCACATCTTACTGGAAAACTAGAGAAAATCATATATAGTTTTGGGAAGGGATTTATATAATAGGCTTGAAGGCAACTTGCGCTGGATTTTATTTTCAAATTAGAGTTGAGGGGTCTCATCGTCGAGGTTATTAATCACTAAAGTAAAATACGTATAAATGGTCCGTGTTAAGTGGGGCCCGATAAAGCCGCCAATTAACACGTCTGGAAATTAAATTAGAAATAGAGTATACTGATAAAAAGTGAGAAAAGTCCTAACGGACCTCTGGTTCAAGCTCCAAGCATGACATTTCTTCTATAGAGAGTTTAGACTCTAAATCTATATAAAAACCCACTACTCTGTAAAATACTGTCATATCTCTATATGATGCATGTTGTTGATGTATGCTCACATCATCAGTACATCTCAATAAGAAAAACAATTCTAAGTAAACCTATAATTAAATATACAGCATGCAAATCAAGACATAATAAAAAAAATAACTAATAACAAATAATAAATAAATAAATACATAAGTCATGAATAAATAGATAAATAATAAATACGTGAAAATAATCAACACTCTAATCATAAAATAATAATAACATATACTATATAAATACATTGCTAAACACAAGTAAATATCACATATACTTGTGTTAGTAAACATATAAATAATTAATTAAATAAATACATAATCATTCAATAAATAAATAAATAAATACTTAATTTTCATTAATCATTAATAATATTAATAATATCATAGTCATCATAGTTATTCAATTCAAAATACACAATTAAATATATATAAATAATAACATACACACAATGAATAAATAAATAAATAAATAAATAAATGAATAAAGTTTAGTAAATGCGTATAAGATTAATATTAATTAGTAAACATATCAACAATAATAACAAACAATCACATAAGCATCCATCATATACAACAAACATAGAAATAAACAATAATAAATAAATAAACACTCATAACATCAAATATGATAAATAAGATGAATATGCATCAAAACTAATGTAGGGGTTCTCAAATTACTAAAAATGGTTGAAAAATGGCTGAAAACGACTGAAAATGGAGAACCAAGTCCAACAACAGTGTTGGGCCAAGTAGTTGGACGTGGACACAGACACGAGCAAGAAGGTGGATACAAGCAGGTGAACAAGACTCGGGCTGGCGGACGTGAACGTGAGTAGGTAGACGCAAACGCAAGTATAGGGATCTGATGAGGTGGGCACCATTTGTAGCTAAAAAACGCCGATGACAGAGTGATTGGGGTCGCCGCTGGTCGGGATCATTAGCCCATACGACAAGGAAGACTATGGTGATGGCGATTGGTAGAGTCTAGCCGCTGACTAGCTAGAAAAAGGCCATAAATGGCTAAATCATCATCAGGTGTGGCGCAGACATGGCGGTCATCATGGGTGGTCAACATAAAGATTTCGATGAAGGTAATCTGTCTAACTGGTCGGATCAGTTGGAAGTGGCTCGCTGGTGCCAAAAAATGGATTGAGCAAGTGGCGATGGTGGCAGAAACTGGCTATAAAAACATCGTCACCGACGAAGACTCCAGTGGTGCCGGTGGTGGTGAGGGGTACAACACGATGGCTGACCGTGAGGCGATAATGGTGGTGCCGGTCCAGTGGCCGGGGATGAATCGGAGACTTGCCGGCGGTGAGCCGAAGTAGTGGTGGCGCTAAGGTGGAAGCCATCAAAATTATAAGAAAACTCTAGAAAATAGCTGGGTGAAGCTAGGGCCGACATGGACAGCCCAGATCTTTCCACATGGCATGAGATGATCGTCCAATAGCTCGTGGTCCAGTGGGGCCCACCTATGGGTATATGCAATATACATATGGATAAAAAACTCGGACCAAGACCGTCCAAAGTCAAAACTGACAAAAATCCTTAAAATAACTTTATAGGCTGGAATTGAGGCAAGAAGGCTAAGTGGGTCTCGAACCCCTAACTCAATCGGGCAGGGCCCACAGGTGCACAATGTGGGGATCCAAAATCCCTATAATGCGCGCAAATGAGATACCCTGAAAATGCCAAATAGATACTAAACACTCCAATGACTTAAATCTAGGCCTACCACTTTGGCTACCCTATAAAAAATCATATGTATACCTCGTGCATACATTAATAACTCACGCTCTGTTGTAGCCTAACCAAAGCTATCATCTATATGTTGGACATACTCAGCCACCATACTTGCTCATACGGCCATTTGGGCCCCATACTCATGATATAAAAACTAGTCTGGCTTGATTTCGCTTGAACTAACTCGAGACTAGTCAGAACTGGGCAAAATTACAAATATGTAAGACCTTAACCCGAAGCTAGGTTTTACAAAAAGAATGAATCTTCACCGTCCAACTTATAATAAATCATTCCACATCTAATTATCGCGAATGTCATAAATAAACTAATGATTAGATAAATTTATAACCCACCTAAGCATAGGAGATATCAATTGAGTGACAACTCAATAGATATAATTTATTTCACATTTATCCATAACAATGATAATAAATAAAACCAATCCCATTTAACCATCATAACCTAAATTGATCAATTAGCATTTGTACTTAACTAATAAGCTCTCCCCTCTCATTTACCATGAAAGGTGGTGATGATAGTATATCTTGACAATATTATCAAGTAATTAGCTAATCTCTATTACTCCTTAACATGGCATCTCATTTAATAAGTACTCATATTCTACTTTAAGATAACATTAACCCTAATTAAAATTAAAGAATTTATCACCTCCCAATTTATTTAACAGTAATAGCGTGAACCAATTAACGACATTTTAAATCTATTACAACTGCACACTCAATCAAGAGGGAGGAGTAATTAAGGTGTTTTCATAATTTGGTGGGGCTAGTTAAGGTATTTTTTTTAAATTTAAAGGGTATTTTAGTAATGTTATACTTTGTTAGGATAAGAGTAATTAGGTGTTAATTGGCTTTCTAGGAACTTCTAAAAACTATTAAACAGTTGTTAACATATGTCAAACAAGTTATGGACGCAAGTCAAAATAAAATGGGGAAAATAAGATAAGCATGACATTCGCCAAATTACACGCTCAAGAGTCTACCAACCCAACCAAAATCCTCACCACCACGTCCTAATACGATCAACAACCGAAATTAAATTCTACGATCCAACAAATGAAAAAAAAACAAATTAATGTATAATTTTGTACTGATAACCCAATTTGCTGCTACATGTCTGACATTATTTTTATATACTCGGGTATATAAAAATTCTCATAGTAATTACGCACAGTTGGCCTTGGCCCCACACACATGTTTTGAAAGCTAAATTGACCCAGACAAATGGTCGAACCGACCAATTGGCGATTATAAAACCCTAACTCGGGTCACTTTTACACGTCTCCTAGTGGATTTTTCACCAATATATGTTAAAACATTTATTCGTCCAATCCATAATTAAAGCTCTTAATTTCCTGTACGAAATATGTTAATTTGCAATCAAGAAACACAAGTGAAGGCACATCAACAAGCATGAAATTAGACTCATTCCTTACATAAACTTGTCATTCAGCTCAGAGCATTCATAACAAATGCATAACTAGTCCGGGTACATTGAAAATCCAAAAAATATAGTACATTATCAGGTACATAACTGATTAAAAGCCGATAAAATGGATAACATCCGTACTTATACCACTACTATTGTCATGCCACATAAAATCTTTGGTCCTTGTCCATCCAAGATGACCACTTAAGCAAACATACCTACATGATAAAAACTAACATCGACAATCGAATGACCACAGTCCAAAAATTATTAATACAACAACTAGCAAATGAGCTTATCAACTCACGAGAATACAAGCCTCAGAACATTATTAGAACTAAAGCCATTAGTAGTACAAAAATCCCCTGGTCTCGATTTGTGAACGTAACTTCCCGTGGGTGTGTTGACACTAAGTTAATGTTTTTAAAAAAATTTAAGTGAAAATTCTATCTCCAATGTCACATAATAGGGTTCACTACACAAATATGGAGAGATTTGTACTATCATTAATCTCTACAAGATTTCATCTTTTAGAGGTCTATACACATCCAAATCAACCCAAACAAGTTATTAATTATTTAAACAAGTGAGAACAAGTCCCAACATGCAAAATGATCCCATCAAAAAATTTAAAACTCGGATTCTTGATACAAATTATGCAAAACATTGAATAAAAGTGCACAATAACATACATACATGCCAAGATCAAATCAATCCAGAGCCATAAATCACAAAAATATGATCATATAATATGATTCTAACATGATCTACCACGAATGATCACTAAAATAACTTGGATGATGGAAAAAATGAAGAGATAAGAATGGACAAATGGAGCACCATAAGAGAAGAAGAAAAATCGATGGATAAATCAAATTGGTATCCCCATGACAACTTTAGATTGATTAAGAGAGGCGTTCGTTGAGATTTTTGGGAAAGTTGGAGAGAGGGGAGGGCAAAATGGGGGTTAAATGGGTGATGGAGATGGTAGGTTATGAGGGTTTAACTCATAGGTTAGAATCTCATCATACTATAGGTAAATGGGCTATTGGCGACTCGATCTAGTTTAGCCCAGTTGAATCGATTCACTTTTTTCTTTCCATTTTCGGCTATTTTTTGACTGATTATGATAATTTGAGAACTTTATATTAATTTAAATACATATTCACATTATTTAATATATTTTTATCTGACAATTATTATTTATTTATTTATTTATTATTTATTTTTTTATTCATATATTTGTTTAATATGATGAATACTTATGTGATTGTTTATTATTGTTATTGATATATTTATTTATTAATATTAATCTTATTCATGTTTAATAAATTTTATTTATTTATTTACTTATCCATTTGTTCATTATGTCTATGTTATTCTTTTTTTGTATTTAATTATGTATTATTGTATTCGATAACTATGATATTATTATTATTCATGATTAATTAATATTTAACTAATTAATTAATTATTTATTTATTTATTTATTTATCGAAGGATTATGTATTTATTTATTTAATTATTTATATGTTTACTAACATGAGTATATGTAGTATTTACTCGTGTTTAACTTCATATTTATATAATATAATTATATTATTATTTAATGATTAGAGTATTATTTATTTTCACATATTTATTATTTATTAATATATCTATGAGTTTATTTATTTTTATATTTATTATTTATTTATTAGTTATTTTCTTTGTTATGCTTCGATTTACGTGATGAATTTTAGTTATAGGTTTGTTTAACACAATTTTCTTTATTATGATATATTGATGATATAATTACACACACAACGATCACACATCATATAGAGATATTTATATTTTACTTAGGAGTAGGTTTCAATGTATGTTTCGGAGTCCGAGCTTGCCGTAGATGAGACGTCACACTTTGAGCTTAGACAACAGGTCCATTAGGGCTCTTCTTAGTTTTTATCGTTATGTTCTAATATTGATTTGATTTTTAAATCATAGGACGTGTTTAGTGGTTATTTTATCAGACCTCACTTAACATGAGTCATTTAGACGTATTTTACGTTCATGATTAATAACCCTCGATGATGAGATCCCTCGAGTCTGATTTCAAAAATAAAATCCAGTGCAAGTTACCTTTGGGCCTATGTATATAATTCCTTTTCCCTGGCCTATATATAAATTTATCTAGCTTTCAGTAAGACGAGAGATGGTGAAACCAACTCGCACATACCATGAGTAAGTAAACGTGCCAATCACTGCAGGCTCTAGATTAGTGAAAGGGTTGTTCCATTCTCGAGGGATTTTGACAACTTCACAATTGAAGAAACTTGGAGGTTTATGAGTACTATTTAGTACAACACACGTTCAGACATGTGGTTTAAAGTGTAACGACCTGCCTTAGCCGGTCAGTGGTTACCAAAAAATATGAAGGATGTAAAAATAAAATTGAAGCACATGAATTGTAAAATGACAAATAATTCTAAAAATTTACTAATCATAAAAATAAATCATGTTATATTAATGAGAACATGAAACAATACATAAGATAAATTAATTACGCGAACACAAAGTCCCATGTCTCTAAACCGTTTCTCATAGTTACATTTATAACTCAAAGAGTATAAAAAAAAGTTTCATTTTATTTATCAGTTTGTCAAACCTAGGTTGGTAAAAGAACCACCAACTATACTCTTAATCATCAGTCTAAAGCTGCTCACCTACAGTCACAAAACCATGTTAGTAATAAAACTACTAAGTCGCATAATTATAAGAAACAATTCAATATATTTTATATCATTATTTCTTAAGTCTTTTAGTGATTGTGAGCATATGCCAAGCTCTAATTATGCAGGGAGGGGTGGCCGCCTCATCTAGCTACAATCTCATCTATGCGCACACATGCTATGTGGCCCATGGCCTATAATTACCGATATTGGTCATTGACTCAGCCTCTCGGTATCACAAGTGTGTAATGAGTCATATTGCACCACTGCACTCTGTCATCCTTTTCGGCATAGGGACATGTATTTTATCTTTCAAGTAATTTTAGAGGTGCGACCTCGTGTCGAATTGAGTCAATTCTTTAACCCCGGTTACACTCGGTGCATAGTGGGCGAATCTAAGCTCAAGCCGACAAGGGCTACCAAAAAAACATATACAACATTTCAAATAGTTATACGAACCTGGATAGTTCGTAAGTGAATTTACAACCGTGACCGGCAATCCTAATTTGATACGGTAAAATAAGAATAATTTTATACCAAATGAATGCATGCAATGTCATGCCCAAAACTTGACAAAACAGCTTATGAACACTATAATTATAAAGCTTTAAATTTATCAAGACTAACTCAAAAATCAATAAGGTAGTTAATAATTCATGTCACATCATAAATATAAATGATTTGATCACCGACCAATAATTTAATACTCATCTCATTTTAACTACAAAAATATTCATGCAATATTATAATACACTCATAAATTAAAAATCTAATTTATGCCTCATCAACCATATTATAAATAATTAGAATTGTAAGTCACTAGATAACTTATTAATTCAACAAAAAATAAATATAATCATCTATATTAATTTTCCCTAAGCACTCATCTATAATTTATACATTTAGCATTTTAATAGTTAGAAATAAACTATAAGTTACTAACTTAACCCATCCAATTAGTCAATTCGAAAAATTATTGTGACAGTGTTTATAGTTACTAATCATACTCAACCTTCATTACTTTAATTTATTATAACCAGTTACTAAATAGATTATTTAAATTACTTAACTCGTTAAAGATTCAAACTTGGAAGTAATTTAAAGGTTCGCACAATTAATATTTTACATGAAATTTAATAAATTAATAACCTTCTACTCAGAGTAATAATAATAATAATAATAATAATAATAATAATAATAATAGTTAATATTTAAGTGATAATGATTATATATATACATATTACTTCCTTGATTAATGAATGTTATTATCTGTAAATAATTTAATTTAGCTATAAATAGTCACATATATAACTTAAGATATGATTTACTAATTAATTAATCATAACATTTAACATACATATATAGATCATGATTAATTCTAATATAATATCACACAACAACATAATAAACTACTAATAATATTAATTAATCCTTTTTTTATAATTAATTATCAAAAACGGCGAAGCCAAAAACAAAATAATAAATAAATAAAACAATTGGTGCACAACATTGTACAACAAAGCACATAGAGAAACCTCCTCTATAAACTTATCTTAAAAGAAATCATGCTCTTTCTTTAATTAATCAACCAACAAATAAGATAATTTTACCACATCCCAAAATAATTCCACCCCAAAATTAAACAATTACAAAGCACAGAAAATTCATAGAACAACAAAGCACCGATGGCGGCTGTGACATTTGTGTATATGAGGAAAATAATTAAAAGAAATATAAAGGAAGTATACTTAAGAAGAGATGGAGAATAGACGATGGGGCTACAACCACTGTGGGAAGGAGTAAAGAAAAGAGAAGAGGCGACGATAGGGAAGAACTTGCCTCTCTTTAGTTTTAACGTGACTAGCAACAACCCACTAACGTCAAGATCTCCAAGAAATCTTCTAACTTCAAATCTTATCCTATACGTACCTAGACCAAGTCCACCCTAATAAAATGACATTTTTTTTTTGGTTTTTTACACAAAGAGTACTGAAGGCGATTACTTGAGAGTACTCAGTCTTTATACTCAAGGCCAAGAAAAAATAGGAGATAAGAGGGTTTAGGAAATACCAGTAGTCTTAAAAAAAAAAAGAGAAATGCTTAGAGAGGCATATGCCAGTCAGTTTATGACACTATCTGGTGTGCAGCTAGACTCGTGGAAGGACAAATGAGAATCATCTCTTATTTGACAATTTGATATTTAGTTATTTTTCTGACTAATGACAAATGTTATTGACATTTTTTATATTATATATGTAAGTGTTGTGTTCCTGAGTATGCTTTCGTGGAAGGACAAATAAATGCTATACACACTTGGGTTCAACGCTGTTATTTTTTTTATATTTGATTTATTTTTACACATATTTAATAATATCTTCCATTCTCGAAACACCAAGCGGGTTATATCGATCTATATTATTTATTGAGTCTTACATATTAGCTATTTTAGACATGACTCGACTCGTTCGTAATATTTCTGATTCGGTTCTTAGATAAACCGAAATCAGAGTGTTACAAGATAAAGGTAGAACCTGTTGAGTTTCCCTCACCCATTCACATTGAAAAACTCAATTGCTAGCTTTTGGTTTTTCGGTTATCACACTAAAGGTTGGGATTTGGTATACCGATGCGTGATTTCGTCCTTTGCTATAAAAGTTTAATGAGTTGGCCTCTAGAATTCTACTCATATTTTTCTATATAAAGGAGAATTCTGATGCTAGAACAATATAACAACATCCTCTTGAGAGCTTTTGAGCACGCTTGGCTCATACAAGGAGAGTTTGGAGAAGTATTCATCATCTCAAGTTGAAGTAGGGGTCGTCATATAGGGTGTGAGGTTGATCCAATTTTCAATAGAGGTGTATGTTAGTTTTCTAAATTTCTCATATATTTGTATTCTTAAGAATTGTATTTTCAGATTTTGTTATTGGTATGATTTGGGATTAGGAGAGTTTTTTTTTCGATACTTGATTGTAAGAGATTTCTTAATCAAAGTTGATCGAGTAGGTTGGTTTTCTTTTCTTTAAATTTGGAGAAAAGTTTCCATTTATTTTTTCATGGTGTCTCCTATCCATCTTATATTTGTTTTCATTTCATCTTGAGGGGAAATTACTTCTGGGTTGTTTCCGTTGAGATGTCTATTTCCCAGCAAGCGGCATCAGAGCTTGGTTATCTTTGGTTCATTTGTTTATCTTGGTTTTGGGTAGTAACCTTTTGTGTCAAGATGTATGATGAGAAATATGTTAAGATGGTCACCCTTAAAGGTAAGTCTAATTGGCATTACTGGAAGGGTCGTATGATTGATTATTTATTCACTAAGGATTTATATGATCCAATTCTTGGTCCTCTTGAGTCGACCAGTCCACCGTTGAGTACTACTCCGGTTGTGACTGATGAAGGGATGGCTTCATCAAGTTCTAGTCCACTGATGACTGCTGAAGGGAAGACTTCTTTGATTTCTCCTCTACCTACTGCTAAGGTTGAGTCGAGGGTCACCATTGAATGGATCAAGATGGACAGAAAATGCATGGCCTTGATCAGATAATGGTTAGAACAGAATGTATATAACCATGTGTCTGGAACAAAGACATCTAAAGAGCTTTGGGATAAGCTCTTGTATATGTATGAGAGAGACACTCCTGGAAACCGAAATTTGCTGGTCAGAAGGTTGATGAATCTTCGGTATAAGGATGGGACAGAAATCAACACTACATCAATGAGATGCAAGGTATATTAACTCAATTATCTAGTTTGAATATGCCTCTTGATAATGCTTGGCAAGCTTGTCTATTATTGAATACTTTACCAGAGTTTTGGGAACCTCTAGTCATTTCTTTGAATAACTCTGACAAGCAGCTAACTTTTGATATGGTCTCAAGTTGCCTTTTGAGTGAAGAAGTAAGAAGGAAAACACAACAGGTAACCTTCTCTAATTCCTCTCAATCTTTGGTTTCGGAATATAGTTCTCGGGGAAGATCAAAGAATAGGAATCCAAGTGGAAGAGATAAAAGTAAAGGAAGGTCTAAATTCAAAAACAAGACCTTCAAGTGCTTTTATTGTGATAAAGCCGGCCATAAGAAACAGTACTGTTACAAATACAAGAAAGATCTAAGAAATGGTAAGGTGCTTGACAATAAGAGTGAAGATGATAAGACTACCAATGTTGCAACAGAAGAAGATATACTAATCATACTTGATGAAGGAAATGATTGTTTGACAACTAATGATGATATTAGTTGGGTGATTGATTCTGGCCCATCGTTTCATGCTACCCCATGTAAAGATTTCTTCAACACCTATGTGACAGCTGATCTAGGTGTGGTGAAGATGGGCAACAATGGAAAGTTAGCTAGGTGTGACCAATTCTGGTTGCAAACTTGTTTTGAAAAATGTGCGTCATATTCCTGATTTAAGATTGAATTTGATGTCAACAGGTGTGCTAGATGATGAGGACTATGTTTCACAATTTTCATATGGCTTATGGAAATTGGTGAAAGGTTCTCTAGTGGTTGCTAAAGGGAAGAAGTGTGGTGGTCTTTATAGTACTACATCTAGTCTAGTTCACGGGGAGGTGAATGTTACCTCTACTACTCTCTCAGCTGATTTGTGGCATAGAAGGTTGGGACACATGAGTGAAAAGGGGCTAGAATTTTTAAAAAAGAAAAACTATCTTCCACAACTTGATCAGACAACACTAAGCTATTGTGATCATTGTTTGGCTGGAAAACAACGTACGACTTCTTTTGTATCTACTAGCAAAAGGAAGACACAAATATTTGAACTTGTACATACTGATGTATGTGGTCCAATGGAGATAAAGTCTTTTGGTGGAGCCTCTTATTTTGTCACTTTTATTGATGATGCTTTAAGGAAGATATGGTGTTACTGTTTGAAGAATAAAAGTGATGTGTTTAATACTTTCAAATCATTTCATGTTCTTGTAGAGAGAGAAACAGGGAAGACTTTGAAATGTTTGAGAAGTGATAATAGAGGTGAGTATTGTTCTAATGAGTTTCAGGTTTATTGTGACAAACATGGCATTCGGCATGAGAAGATTGTTCCTTATACTCCACAATTGAATGGAGTGGCTGAGAGAATGAACAGAACAATTCAAGAAAGGGTTAGGTGTATGCTTTTTACAGCAAAATTACCTAAAGAATTTTGGGCTGAAGCTGTTTGTACTGCTTGTTATTTAATTAACAGGTCTCCTACACTTGCTTTAGAGGAGATGTTCCAGAAAAAGTTTGGAATGGTAGGGTGGTAAAATACACTCATTTAAGGGTGTTTGGTTGTAAAGCCTTTGTACATATGCCAAAGGAACTAAGGTCTAAGCTTGATGCTAAGACATTTGAATGCATATTTCTGGGTTATGGGGATAAAGAGTTTGGTTTCAGACTGTGAGATCCTAAGGAGAAGAAGATTGTTCGAAGCCGGGATGTAGTGTTTCGAGAGAATCAATTTCTAGAGGACTTTAGGAATGAAACAACTACCCAAAGTGATACCCAGGATTATGTTGTGAAGGTTAAGACTTCATCTGCTCCTCCAAAGGTTGTAAAGGATATTGTTCAAGATGTAGCTGAACAGATTGATGAAGAAGTCAAAGATGACATTCCTATTTCTTTGTCTCTTGACAGTGAATGTGAGGATAATGACATTTCTAATGATATAGTTCCTGATGTTGTTGATGAACAGGTACATGATAGTGATCGGGTTGTTGATCAAGGGGATGCTGATGCTATTAGAACAAAATCTGGTAGAATTGTTAAGCCATCTACGAAGTATCCAAAGTCTACTTATGTGACACTCACAGAAAGTGGTGAACCTGAAGACTTCAGTGAAGCTCTTAGTCACAAAGAGAAAGGCAAATGGGTAAGTGCCACGTGAGATGAATTAAAGTTATTGCATGAGAACAAGACGTATGAGCTTGTGAATCTTCCTAAAGGGAGAAAGGTCTTGATGAACAAGTGGGTTTATCGGCTTAAGTATGAAGAAGGTAACTCACAACCAAGGTACAAGGTAAGACTTGTTGTGAAAGGTTTCGGGCAAAAGAAAGGTATTGACTTTAACAAAATTTTCTCACCTGTTGTAAAAATGTCTTCAATCCGTTGTGTGCTAGGTTTAGCTGCAAGTATGGATCTGGAAGTTGAATAGTTAGATGTGAAGACTGCATTTTTCCAGGGTGATCTTGATGAAACAATATATATGGAACAACCTGAGGGTTTTATTGATAAGGAAAAGAAACAGATGGTGTGTAGATTGAAGAAGAGCTTGTATGGCCTGAAGCAAGCTCCTAGACAGTGGTATAAGAAATTTGACTCTTTTATGGATAATCAAGGCTACAACAAAACTGTTTCTGACAATAGTGTATTTATCAAGGAATTTGGGAAGAATGACTTTATCATTTTGCTACTTTATGTTGATGATATGTTGATTATTGGACAGGACAAATTAAAAATTGCAGATTTGAAGGAAAAATTAGGCAAATCCTTTGCTATGACGGATTTGGGTCCTACTAAGCAAATTCTTGGCATATCTATCCGGCGAAATAGAAAAGCTAAGAAAATTTGGTTATCTCAAGAAAAATACATTGAGAAAATTCTTGAGCGATTCAGCATGAAGGAAGCCAAGCCAGTTTCTATTCCACTTGGAGCTCAATTTAAGTTAAATAAGGGTGAGATAAGTGAAGCAGAAGTAAATGAAATGAAGAATGTTCCTTATGCATCTATTTTAGGGAGATTTATGTATGCTATGGTTTGTACTAGACCAGACATAACGTATGCTGTCGGGGCAGTAAGTAGACATTTATCTAATCCTGGTAAAGAACATTGGCAAGCAGTTAAGTGGATATTGAGATATTTGAGAGGTGCTTCCAAGCTAGGTTTATGCTTTGGGGGAGATATGTCTATCTTATCATGTTATACTGATGCAGTGATCTTGACTCCAGGAGATCTACTTCTAGGGTTGTTACTTTTGCAGGTGGTGTTGTTTCTTGGCATTCCAAATTGCAAAAGTGTGTTGCTCTATCCACAACTAAAGCTGAATTCATTGCAGTTATAGAAGCTTGAAAAGAAGTTCTATAGTTGAAAAGATTTTTAAATGAAATTAGGATATTTCAAGGTAAGTATGAGGTACTTTGTGATAGTCAAAATGCTATACATTTGAGTAAGAACTCTAGTTTTCATTCAAAGAGTAAACACATAGATGTTCGATATTATTGGATAAGAGATGTGTTGGAGAGAATGTTGTTAGAGTTGAACAAGGTTCACACTGATTAGAACATCTCTGATATGTTAACCAAGATTGTGACAAAGGATAAACATTTATTTTGTCAAAGTGGAGCTGGTATGGAGAATTTTGCTACCACTTATGTTTAGTTAGCTCATGGATTCGTGAAGGGGAGGATTTGTTGAGTTTCCCTCACCCATTCGCATTGAAAAACTTAATTGCCGGTTTTTGGTTTTTCGGTTATCGCACTAAAGATTGGGATTTTGTATACCAATGTGTGATTTCATCTTTTGCTATAGAAGTTTAATTAGTTGGCCTCTAAAATTCTATTCATATTTTTCTATATAAAGGAGAATTATAATATTAGAATAAAATAACATCTTCTTGAGAGTTTTTGAACATACTTGGCTCATACAAGGAGAGTTTGGAGAAGTATTTATCATCTCAAGTTGAAGTAAGGGTTGTCATCTAGGGTGTGACGTTGATCTAATTTTTAATTAAGGTGTATATTAGTTTTCTAAATTTTTCATATATTTGTATTCTCAAGAATTGTATTTTCAGATCTTGTTATTGGTTTGATTTGGGATTAGGAAAGTTTTTTTTTTCGATAGTTGATTATAAGAGATTTCTTAATCAAAGTTAATCGAGTAGGTCGGTTTTCTTTTCTCTAAATTGGGAGAAAAGTTTTCATCTATTTTTCTTGATGTCTCCTATCCATCTTATATTTATTTTCATTTCATCTTGAGGGGAAATTATTTCTGGGTTGTTTCACTGAAGTGTCTATTTTCCAACAACTTCTTGAGCCAATTGGGTGCCTCCGTTCTAATTACTAGTTTCATGCTGCTCAGAGTTATTAGGAAGATGAAGGATGATAACTGTGACAAAGTTGGCGATGCCATTGCCGTACATGAAGTCGATGCCCACAATGTGGTTCTAGTTTGGGCGGCATCAGATAAACTTGAGTACAGTACAAGGACAATCCGGTCAAAAATTCACAGTACTTCCTCATTATCTGATCGAATACCCCGAATTTCAGCATCCCAATAGGAATGGACAGCAGCCGCGCCACCAATGGAGATAGATTGGGATGAAATTATTTCTCGTGTTTTAAAGTTGGTAAAATACTATTCACAAATAGTGGATATTATACACCCTTGGCTATTATTGAATTAGTATTTGTTTCTATCATTTCCTTTTGGTGAAGGACAGGAGCTGAGGTGCCAGATCTGGATTGGTGTACGCCTGGTGAAAAAGCTGCAATGGAGGTGCTTATGGGCAGCAGCAATAACGGATTTCTCTATCCCCTCTTTTGAAAATTGTGATAGAAAGAACATCTAGCACTGAACCTTGCTACTTTATACATAGTGTTTCTGCATCAATTATGTAGCATGTGAAGCAAAATCAATTAGTTTGCAATTAATCAATCGATCTGTTTCTTCGTATTTCAATAACTACTTTTTGCAGGGATGGCAAGAGCAACCTGTGTTTGGAAAGAAACAATACATGAACTATGCAGGTTGCAAAAGGAAGTTTGATGTTGATGCCTACATTCCTTATGTGAATGGACTGGTTAATGGGAGAAAAAAACGGATGCTACCTTAACCAAGTTCTTTGGTATAGAAACCAAAAGTTCAAAGATTAGCAAATAGTGTTGTATTATACTTGTAAAAATGCTAATGCTAAGGTTTGGCTCTGATTTTATTTGTCCTTGCCTTTTTTAGTAGCTTATTATTGTAATTGGATGAATTGTTTTGTTTCTAATGTTACAAAGACAACGTATGACTTGTTACTGGTTTTTTATTGTAACAATTGCTCTTGTTTAGAGAAATTAGTCACATTTAGTGCGGTTCTTTTCCACATTCAATCAATTTATTTATGTTTTATTGTGTGATCTTGTTTGTTTGACTCAAATTAACCTATTTGTTTTTAGTTTGAATCAGGTTTTTATTACTCTTGAGTTTATTTAGATTCCAAATGACATTTAAAATCATATTTTTTATAGAAAAGTATTGAGTTTTTTGAGTAGGGTGAAATAAACCCTACACCCGTGATCGTGAAAACTTTAAATTGGGCTTTTTTTCAAACCTCAAAAGCAAATTGATTTTGATAGGATTGTTTTCAAATCAAACATTTTTCAAGAACTAAATTAAACTTAATCGAGGTTTTTAAAATTGCCTTGGTATGCTATGGGCCAAGGCCGTAAATAGTCATCCGATGCATAATTTTTTTTGAATTAAACAAAACAAAAATTGGGAAGACTCTGTAATCATCGAATGTACCAATTCTTTCGAATTAAATAAAACAAAAATTATAAAAACCTTGTAATCATCTGATGTGTCAATTCTTTTGAATTAAATAAAACAAAAATTAAGAAGATCTTGTTTCCCATGTATGAAAAATGGTTTAAAACTTAATTAATTTAGCCAAAGTGACTTTAAATATATATAATAAGGGTTAAAAGTTCAACCATAACAGATTTATTATTTTAACCAAATATTATTGAATTAATCATAAAACTCTATTGCTACCTCAACATTGATCTTTAAATATTCAATTGTCAAAATATCAATTTAATGAATTTACTTAATTTAAACTACTAATTTTGTAATTTCTAATACAAGATTAACATACTTTATAATGCATAATTTTTCCTATATTTTAACCATTTCACTGACTACAAAATGGCAAAAACCTTAGAAACTTAGTTAATGGTTTATTATAGTAAAACAACATTACAATAATAAATGATTGTGATAATATTATCTACTACTAAACCGTAGCCGATCCGCTAGCGTTCACGATTTGATTTATTTATTCAGCGCGCGAACGCAGCTAAAACGATTCGGTTGCGGGATTTGATGAGCTCCTGGCTGAGAACAGTCACCACCCACCCAACCCTCGCC
>JAVDBV010083043.1:0-14335 GCA_032619315.1 Piper longum | reverse complement strand
AACAAATGCCGGCTCGCATGCACGGCATTTGTTTAAGTATGTTTGCTTACTGCCCGATGTGAGGCAATTCTTGAAGTTTCATATGTTTTCGTGGGTAATGGAATACCCATTTGCCAGATTGTATTAGTTATATTTCGGACCAGTAACATTCGTTACTGACGTTTTTCATATAATATATGTAGGTCTGCAAATCTTGAGTCGACTCTGGTGGAAGGACAGATAAACGCTACACACACTTGAGCTCAACGCAGTATTTACTTTCTTACATTTATTTATATTTGTTGTGTTTTTATAAATAATTGACAATGTCTTCCATTCTCATGACACCAAGAGGGTTACTTAGATCTATTTTATGGATCGAGTCTCACTGACAAATAATTTTAAACATGTCTCGACTCGATCGTAATATTTCTGACCCGGTTCTTAAGTGAACCGAAATCGGGGTGTTACAACAAGCATCCACCATGTAACACCCCGAATCCGGTTTACTTTCAAACCAGATTCGAATTGTCACAATGGATCAGATGAACTCTTAAATCAATTAAGTAGGTCGATCCGAACCTACGCGGAAAAGATTTAGGCCCTCAGTGTCTCAAGATGAAGAACACTACAATGCGCAACCAATGCATGAATGAAAAACACACCATAGCAAGATGCTACGTGAATGACATGACAAGTAGACACCCCAAAATAATTAAAGAACAATAAAATCATAAAAATTCTAAAATAAAATAAATTGAGTCTCTCTTAAAAATGCGATAAAGAGCCAACATGTATAATAATATATAATATAATAATAAACAAATGACACAAGTAGGTCTTCTTTACTTTATTATGGTAATCAACTTGTACATCTTACAAGTAACTATAAGGACTCCTTCAAAAGTATCCCCCAAGTGCCAAGGAAGCTTGCACTCCTAGCATCCTACGAGCCTCTAACATGCCTAAGTACACAAACACCAAGTGCAAAACTTGAACCATTAACCTGATGGTTTTACTCGTGGTTCGCATATGAAAGGAGTCAAGTGCTTTATGTAAGATTTAATTAGCCATTCGTATGCTATGTGTTATAGTGTGTTGTAAGCATGCTAAGGCACAAGTTGCCACAATGCTATTTACGTCTGGTCGAACGAGTGCACGTCTCGCCCTTTTCCCTCTTTTGTGGGATGCTATGTGTAGTATATAGATCATAGGAGTGCATCCTCGCCACTATAAAATCATCTCAAATGCATTGGTGAATGTTTGTGGTGCATTGCGTTTCATTTTGGATTGCAAAATTTAGGTTTTGGGAGCCTAGCGCCAGTGTCGTTGCACTCCATTCCACCTTTGCGCCAGCAGCTCCTAGCGCCTTTGAGCAAGGAAAGTGCCTTGTGCCGGTACCTACCAACTCATGATAGGAGGTTGGCTATTCCTAATTGTCCAACATGGCAGGCCTTGTATCCCAAAGACTTGCCAATGCCCTTGCGTTGGCCCTGTTTTCAGATTTTTAAGAAACCCCTTCCTCCCCTCATCTTCACCTCTTTCCCTTCAATCTTCCTTTTGTCTTCTCTACTTCCTAAGCTTCCCCTTCTCCTCCTTGTTTCCTCTAGTAAATGTAGGAGCTCCAAGCCATCTATTCAAGTTCTAGAAAGCTCCTTTTCCTTGGGTTCCTTCCTCCTTGGTGGTATGTACCTCTTCCTTGGTTTCTTTCTTTGTGTGTATTGCTTGATGTTCAGTGTATACTTGGTGTATGCAGTTTGCTATAAGTTGTATATTAGAGTTTCTAGTTTCATTTAAACTTGGTTTCACGTTCTTCTTGCATGCGCAATATGAGATATGAATTGTACATGATTATGCCCATATACCTCACCATCCACGACTTGATTCACTTAGATCATTCATATCTCATAAATTTAGTGAGATAAAAATGTGATATTTGCTACATTTTTCTCCATACTCAAGCAGCTTTCAATCCATGTCTATTTTATATACATCTTATTACTGTGCCTTGGTCACATTAGAAATTTTATATAAAGGTTGCCTTGTATACATGCATGATCTGTGATGTTGCTTGTATGATTTTTATGTCTGTATAGTTAGTATTTATGTAAACGCCTTTGCTCATATGTATATATTGGAGTTAGCTACATATTTATAACATTGCATACTAAAATGACTTCATTAAGGACATAAACATCATGTAAAATCAAGGACTACACACTATCCTGTGAAGGTTATGTCAGTGGTCGACATAGGATAAGTAAAACCAGTCACTACAGATTTATAAATCATGATAAAACTAAATTAAGATCCACTATGAGTCTACTATAAACCTAATAAAAATGAGCTTGGTATGAGTTCATTTGTATAGTTAAATATGTCCCTTTCTGGAGTGTGTAGAGAAGCAGAGTTTAACCCAAATCTCTATCATTTCTTGTAAAATTTGGTTTATAAGGTGTTTCTGTACAAAATTCCTTGAACCTTTGCATAGGCATCCTCTTAGGATCTATCTATGCCCAAAAAATATTTCGGAGTAGTTGGAAACCTCTAGGGACCATTAAGAATTTTCTTCCCATTATATCTAGGCCCAGGCCACAATTTTCATTGATTTAGGTCCATAATCCCAGAATTTTCTAGGGTGGCCCATATAGGTTTTGGGCCTAATATAATCTATAGTTGTAATCCATAATGTTAGGAGCTCAAAAGAATTTTCTCTAGAATTTAGGCTCACTAGAAATCCATGAATGAAGCCCACTAAGTTAGATGTGTAGCCTAATTCCAAGAAACCCCAAGATGGTCCATTATATAGATGGGCTTAGAAACTTATTAAGATCATCATTTCAAAGAACCATAAAAATTAATCTTATGTAATAGCCCATTTACTGTAAGACCATTGAATTTCAATCCAATAAGGTTAGAAAATTCCTCTAAGTAATTAGCTCTAGTAAAATATAAAAAATGGTTTGATTAGGGTTTTGTTTAATTAATCCTAAATGAACCTCTAAGTCTCCTTAATTATCATTAAATAATTTAATAGTGATTATGATTAATGTGTTATTAATTACCTTAATTACAGTGTTAAACTTATTCATGGTATGTGTATGATTTGAGGTCTTATCTCTATTAGTGTGTTGATTAAGGTTTAGCCTAATTAACCATAAGCCTATCTAATAGTCATTAATCAACATAATTGTTATCAGGCTATAATTGATTAGCTATGGTATTTAGAAGTACTAATCTTGTGCGTTTGTGCATGCATGATGTGAGGTTATACCTCGATTTGCATTCTTGATGTGTACGAGTAGACTTTGATTAGTTGCATATTATTTTAAGGTGCGCAAAGTGAGTTATTTGTGCTAAGTCAATGAGCTTTACTCACAAGATTTGTAGGTTTTCCCTATACTTGTTCTCTTTGCTTGGTTCTTTGAAAGTGTTTAACCAAATTTTTACAATAGGTTGAATTAATAGTATTTTATCGGATCCCGATAATACGAAGCCATTTAGTTGATTTTTCTGGGAGTTTAAGAAAACTTCAATGATGAGATCCATTGATGAGTTTTCAAACTCAAGATCTAACAATGTATAGTATTAGATGCTTACCCAAGCCCTGTATATGTATGTATATGATATTTCATATTTTTATGTTGTAAATAAGAAGAGATACGAAGATCGTGTGAATACTTCTCCTAAGTAGAGTGGCATTGTACATCAGGTACTACGAACGGAGGGCATTTTTGGAAATTGCAGCAATAACGGGTTCCTTGCCATCTGAATACCGTAGTAGGCAGTATATGAAAGACGATGCAAGTGTATATATGTTTAAATATATGTTTTTACTGAGCCTACCTGTTAGCCGACCAATATTACATGAGAGAGCTTTGAGTGCCTCTCTTATTTATGATAAACTTGTGAGTATATTCATTAGCCATTTTCATTATTTCACTAGTTACATGCAAACTCAGTGCTCTTTTAATTAATTACATTTCTATTGTATATGTAAGTATGTTTCATTAACTCGGCTGCAGGTAGACGGATAGACTAGCTCATGGAGGCTGATGTGGCCGATCAAAACAGCTTCCAGAATCAAGCACTGAGCCTACAAAGCTCTACTCAACAATCACAAAATACCAAACAAAATTTTCCACTTCTATCAACCAAATCAGCAAACAGATGTGGCGAACAAACTCCATGGTTAGATAGAGCTAAGAAGCTGCTGAATTCCTATAAAACAATTGACTAAACAAACCAAAAATGCCACTGTGCAAGAAATGGTCTAGCTAACATACTCTAGTGGATGATTCCAGAAGCTCCTTTACTGCCATAGCAGCATAACAAGAAGTTGGTAAAGTTTAATTTGAGCCCCAACTGCGATGACTAAGCATCAGAAGTAACAATAGGACCACTGGAGTCATTTTTATTTGCATCTGTGATCTCTACCAAAAATTTATTTGCATATGTATAGCTTAACAGCTCCATGAATATAAAAAGACAAGAGGTTGCAGCTCCTTGATTTGGACATTTTTCCAGTTGCAACCAAACAGAGTTCATTCAGCAGCCATACAAATTAAACAAAAATATCACAATATGTATATCACAAATTTATTAGCCCTTAATTTAGAAATGCATAGCCTACTACAAGAAGAAACTTCACATTAGCTGGGAGAAAATTCACCTTTCGTCTATGTCCACGTGTCAAACACAATGATAGGACACATTCCCAAAACTAAATACACTAATATCAGATTTCCTTCAATTGAGTTACTCTTTTCGTTGAAAAAGAAGAAGAAGAAATCATCAAAGACAAATATACATTAGGACATGATTTATTGAGAAAAAAATAGAAGTACCAAGCGTGTAAAAGAATAAAAGGCGGCTGTTTAATAAGAGTTTAGGTGGATATGATCAGACTCCATTGCATGGTTCATTCCCTCTATTTTTACAACAGCACACTAGCATTTTCATGAATCAACAATAAATTCATAAATTGGGGCTTGTCACTTCATTAGATGGAGAAAAAAATGAACCAATATGTATATCACAAAACAAAGTAATAATATGATCTGTGAGGAAAAATCAAACGATAAATGGCCAATAAAGAACATAAAATCTAGTCTCTTTCCGCAATAAGGAAAACAAGACATTCAAGGCCAAGATTACCAAGAAAACGAAATATAAATAAATAAATAAATAAACAGAAAAAACAAAGACAAAAAAGCAAAGAGCGCCACGGACCCGCCCAGGGAGGCCGCTTCATCACCGTGGGTGTCGAGATTATTGAGGCGGAGGAAGGTGCTGTCGCTGGCCGGCGTGGCGGCACCCGGGCCGGAACCCCCGTGGTCGCTGCGGGCGGCGGAAGGCGAGGCGGCACTGCCATGGTGGAGACGGTGCGCTTCATGGAACTCTTGGCGGGGTCAGAGACGGCCGCGGAGAAGGCGGAGTCGTGTGGGGGGATCTGGTTAAGGAGGTCGGCGCCAAGGACGGCGAAGTCGCAGCGGAGGGCAGACTTGCGGGCAGAGACGAGGCCGTCGGAGGGGGAAAGGCAGTTGTACGTGCGGCGGGCGGCGAGGGGGAGGGATGTGGAGCTTGTATAGATCGCGGCCGTGGCAGAGGCAGCCGAGGTGGCGGAGCGGCGGTTGGGGGTGGTGCCAGGGTTGTATATGAGACCTTCGACCAATTTTAAACAGTTTTGACCGTTTTAGCAACCGCTAACGGACGGTAATAAACTTGATTTTACATTAAATTTCATTAGCTACTGCCTTCTGCAACCGTTGCAGATTTATATTTTTCCATATTTTATTCTTTAGTGAGGCATTCCACGCCGCGCCGGTGAAAAAAATAGCCCATACGCCCCGGGGTGTAAGGCATTTTCAGAAAAAGGAAAGTAGTATCTAGCATGTTTCGTACTGAATATTCTAACCTAGGCGTGATCGAAAGGAGTTGTCCACTTCGTGCTTCCTTAGACACCGTGTGAATCACTGCTTTAAAGGCCACTTTTACCATTTCTGTTTATCAGTGAAGGGAATTCTAAAAGTTGATCTATTCAAGAATCTCAGTATTATGTTTATTTTCAACTCCCCATAACATTTGGTCGTTTATTATGTCATTCTTTACCTATAGATCCTTGGGTGTACATAGGGGTGTAGCCAATTATGGGTGTGCTCGAGTTTGGCTCGATATAAAATGAGCCGAACTGAATTTATATAAAATTTATTATGTTTGGGCCTGGTTCGAGCCGAGAGCTCTAACTGAGTTCAAGTCTAGTAAATATTTATGTGCTCGATTTATATACGATCAAATTTTTTTTGAATACTATATAAGTTTAATGTGACCTTAATAATATTTACAAGCCGAGCCGAACCAAATATTTTTTTGAATTTGAACACATCGAATTCGAGTTTCGAGCCGAGTAGAGCCGATCATAATACTCCTTTACTCAAGCTCTATTCGTTATTTAACGAGTTATCTATTTTGTGCTGAATATTTTTTTGAATATAAAATTAACGAATGCGAGTCAAGTCGAATGCAAGAAACTTGCGAGCAAACTTGGATTGTTTACACCCCTAAGTGTCCATTGTAAGCATTCCTCGTTTGAAGGTCACCACAACACACAAAGTAAACCTTTTGAAATGGTTTCTCCTTTTTTCAAGAGAACTTCATTTTTATCTTATTAAAATGCCAGTTAACAATAATATCTGGCATAGCTCAACCCCATCTTTTTTATAAAAATCATGACCGCCTAAGTGAGTTACCTTATAAATTTAGTCTTTTGCGACTGCAATTTGACGCCCACTTTCAAGTTTGCAATAGGAAAGGCACAAAATTTGATAGCCGTGTATGAATAGCTTGAGTTTTACACGTGAGAGATGGAAGTACAAAGAACATTTTCCTTCTAACAATGGGGTTGGTGTGTGAGACGATGAAGTCGCCTTGCAAAAGAAAAAATGATCATGTACGTTTCTTTCTTCATTTTATGCAATGTACTCCAAAAATATTTCTTCGTAAGAAATTACTGGATCCAAAATCAAAGATGTGAACACATTAATCGACTAGAAATTTAAGCTTTGGCTCAAACAGCATTTTCTCCGTGAGCTTTGCTCTTCAGAAACGATCCGCTCATGGTGATCTCTCGTAGAGGTTTGTCCGTAAATCTGATGAGATTGTACACACATGCACCGAAGAAGATACCCAAGAATGGCCCAAAAATGTAGACCCACAATCCTTTGTATTTGGCATACACAATAGCAGGGCCTAATGTTCTTGCAGGGTTCATTGAAGCTCCAGAGATTGGTCTGCATTTACATACGAAAATGATATGAAGAATTAGAAGAAAGATAAAATCTAACTGCTCCTGTTTTTAGAAGTAAAGTTTCGGAGATTACCCAGCAACAAAAACGTTTAGGGTGATTGTAGAGCCAACAGCAAGCCCAGCTAACTCTCCTATCTGCAAATGTTGTCACCAATTGTTGTTTAAGTTCGCATAATCTTTTTCAAATATAGCAGCTTAGAACATTTGTTTGCATTAACTTTTTCGAATAAAGCAGCTTAGAACATTTGTTTGCATAATCTTTTTCAAATATAGCATCTTAGAACATTGTGCAAAATGTTTAACCATGAATGTCTTGGCCATGCACACATTTGCCAAAACAGATCACGATTTGCAAAGAATAAACTCAGTTTAAAAACTCCTATTTTATGATTTCCAGAATCAAACTCGAGGAGTGACTCCTTTTTGTCAAAATTCAACACAAATTATTATCGGCAAATTTATTCGAGTCAACATCGTGAAACTCCAGTTTGATTTCAAAGATTCTTCAAATCGATTGTATTTTTCATACCACAAGTCAAACTCTAGAATTGACTCTCTTATCGAGGACTCTCTAGCCAACATTATTAATACATTATTTTGGTTTTATGTTTTAGTTAAATAAATATTTAAAAATAACATAAATTATTTATTTATCAATTTTTAATGTATCATATACAAAAAGTCTACATAAATGACTCTTAATAACTTCGAGTCGACTGAAGTAAATAACTTGCCATATCAATTCTGGGTTTTTTACATATTATATTAAATATGTAAAATATTATGTAATACTCTAGGCAAAATGACTAAGGAGAACAATTGGGGAACATACAAAATGGCTTACCGCTCTATTATCGGTTGCTACTCCAGAGATTACGAACATCAACAAGAAGGAAATAGCAAACTCTAGAACAAACGATTGAAGATTGGAACCCGCCGGCAGTGTTCCAAAGAAGTGATCTATTCTCGATTCAATCACTACACGAAGCACAAGGCTAGCACCAAGCGACCCTAAGACTTGGGCGCAAATGTACAACGGCACCTGCCAAACAAATCAAACACAACAATCACATTTTCAATAACAAGTAACAAAGATTTAATGTATTGTACAAAAACATAAATTTCAATGGTTTCTCACTTCACAACACCTTCTCTCAAGTTTCTCGAAGAACAAAACTATTTAATGTTTATTTTGTATTTACATGCAAACAATTTCTCAAAACGCATTGTTTAAATATGTTATCGTTTCTTATCCGTATACCATACACTGCCATATACTAATTTGGTACGGTTCATATTTTTCATACAATTTCAATTTTTATTCACACCTAATTTTTTAATCTTAAATTTTGCAAAAAAAAAGGTTTTTTTAAAATCACAATACATAAATTATTTTATTAAAATCTTCAAACTTAATTGAACCAGTTTTGACCTGTTTGAATATATGTACAGTCAACAGTGTACATATTATGTACAGTCAACAATACATAAATTAATTCAACAGTGTACTTCCTATAAATACAATATGTATCTAAAAGTATGTTAAAAAACATATTATGAAAAAGGCTTTACTACGAGGACAAATATATATAGAGGTAATTAAATTAAGTGTCCATCAGGAATAAACTAGGGTAATTTAATTTTCCTCCCGGATAACAATCAGGCAGAATTCGAAAGGCCATATGATTTTCTGATACCAATAATGATGATTAAGAGATAATGGTTTACCACATGTTCCAAAACTCAATGTTTTAGGAAGAAACCATTTAATCTAATATTCGAAAGTAAAGTCATAATTTGATCACCAACCTCCTTCCAAGGGAATCGCCGGAAAATAGCAAAGGTGAGTGTGACACCGGGGTTGAAATGGGCGCCGGAGATGTGACCAACCGAATAGATCATGACCATGACAATAAGCCCCCATGTTATACAAATCCCAGGAAATGTCACAGACCCATAAACTTTGTTCACTGCCACCGATCCACAACCGGCAAACACCACAAAGAACGTCCCAACCGCCTCTGCAATCAACTGCAAACCAAAAACCCAATTGCAAGAGCACCATTATCATCAACCTCACAAGTTCTACCCATAAATAATACACACACATTGACATATATATGATATGCATTCATGGCGGCCATGGCCAACCTTTTGGAGGAGGCAAACAATCCAAGAGGACTTGCATTTTCCGGCGCCGGAGGCCTTGTTAGTGCTAGGAATATCGTTCGCCATCTCAATCTGATCTGTCGAACTATGCCTTGACATGGTTCGCCGTGGACCTGTAAAAACGCTTGAAAATGGGACTCTTTAGTATGGTTTTTTGAGGGGATGGACTTAAGATGTGGTTGTATATATAGAGGAAAATATCCCAAAATTCATGCATTTCACGGAGTGATATCCGAACAATTTAGTTACAGCAGAGATATGTTTTTTTGCTGAGTTGGTAGTTGCCAAGTGGACGGGATAAACTTGGCCAGATTTAAACAGATGGGTGAAATATATAGGATTGATTCTAGTTTCAGTGTTTGTTTTCTGATTTAATTCTTTTGGTTGTATTGTGGGATTGATTCTAGTTTCAGTGTTTGTTTTCTGATTTAATTCTTTTGGTTGTATTGTGGGGGTTGGGCGTTTGTCAGTTTTTTCGTTTCTTGTTATGATCAGTTTTTTGTTTGTAATATTGCTAGCTGGCTCTGCATTTCAGTTTTTGGTGGTTGGAAACTAAAATAAGGAATGAGTCAGTTGGATGCAAAGTGTTTATATATACGTTCTTTTTTCTATAAATTTTTTGTTTGTAATGCTAATTGGCTTGATTTGGTCATTTTGAGGGATTTATAATTATTAGTTAATATTAGACATAGGATAGTTTGATATAGCTAAACTAATCTAGAAAAGGGAAACGCTGAAAGGAGCCCACTATTACTCTCACAATTTGGCCAATTTAGCCAATAAAATAATGCAACCTAAGCTAATTTTATAATTGTAAAGAGAGTCATACTCATTAACAAAAGAGTGTCTCTTTTTCTTCTACACGAGTGAGGATGACTCTCACTATTTGGTCATTTAAATAATGTCACGTAAGTTTGCTCATTTACAAATATACGTCCACCGTTTTTTTAAAACAGATATTATTCTTTGTATAATCGTGTAAATCGTGACTCTTCTTTACATGTCTCTATTATACGAAGTCGTACTCATTCATGGATGGGCACTCGTCTTTTCTTTAAAAATAGATATTATTTTTTGTACAATTGTGTAAATCATGACTCTTTCTTACAAAGTTACTCTTTGAAATAATCATTGTCTTCTCTTTCTCCCAAAGACTTTTCCAAAATATTTTGTTTCCCTATTTTTCTTTGTTTTCAATATTTAAAATGGTTTGTAATGCTCCATTATATTTTAATATTATTTCATTGTTCCCATACTTTGTACAATACATTGTAAATTGATGAAAATATTAAAATATCTAGCAGCACTTTTTACTATATCTTCTACTTTTAATTTTTTAACCTATAAAATTAATTTTTTAGTTAAAAAAAGTGCATTATCCTACCTTTTGACTATGTACTTTGCTTTAATTTCGTTTTGGCAAGATTTTTGAATTTTTTGTATAACATTAACATGTGCTCTAATTTGACTATTCGCTTTTTTTATTCTTATAATTGGACAAGTATTAACTTTTAAAAATCCCAAGGCTCTATTGTTCCATTTCTTAATTAAATGTAGCCCTATTGAACTTTTTCAAATAAAAAATGGTATAATATTTATTAATATATATATATATATACATATATACATATATATATACATTTTGCGTGCTCTATGAGGTCATAATATAAGAGTAGAATTTACAGCTTGTTAATTACTGTCACACTCATCTCAAGTCATTTTAGTAAATCCACCTGGTCTGAGTTTCATTTAATAAATTTTAAAATCTTAAGATATATTGTCGAATAAAATTTGTAAACAATATTTGTGATATATTTGTAATATTTTAAAGCAGGTTTTTTAATGTAGCCCCACACATAACAGCCGTTATTTGGCTAGTTTATAAAAGAATTATAGCACTTCTTTATATAGAGTATTATTTATGAAAACAAGATAAAAGTGAACATTTTCTATTGATTATAATTTAATTTTTTAACTGTTCCCTGCAAGTTTTAATGCAAGATTATTAATTAATCTAATAAAAAAATTAATCTCCTTATGTCGGTTTCATTATTGATGGTTATAATGTAGTTGATTATATAAAACTACTTTCAACTACGTAAGGTACCATCTCTTTTACTTTATAAAAGGTATAATGTCATAATAGAATGAGCTCTAAGTAATTCGCAGCATCATCGAAGAGAAAGACACTTTAACGTGAAGGAAGAAAATAGAAAAGACTATTTTTTCACTCAGAATTAGCATGGATCAAGGTATGCTTCTGATTAACGTTTATGCTTTTATTTATACATTTTCTATATATTTTATTGATAATTCTATAATTGTGAAATAGAATTGCATTAAAGTAGTAAATGTGATCATCGAGTCTCCTGCCATAGCTTTGTATGAAATTAAGGTTTATTATATATTACATGTAATTTGTAATTTATAATTTTATTTCATGCTCTCTTTTCTAACGATGACCATTGTTGGATGTCATAATAGTGAGGAGTAGCAGTGACTTAGTCTCTATCCTTTAGCGGGTAGAAATTTGTTGCATTATTAACGGTTGTGGGTACATAATTCTTGTGGATATTGCCTGACCCAATGGAAGGCATAAATATTTGACAGAATTATATGGGCACTAGTGGTAATTATAATAATTATGTGATAACTTTTTAGCATATCCATTTGAGCAATTAATTAGTCTAAAAGAAGGTTTATTATTTAATAGGATTTATTGTCAGTATTTAATTACATTATTTGTGTATAAAATAATACAAATAATTGTTATTGATAAATATTTATTTAATGTAAGCCTGGTTTGAAAAGTTAAATATTTAACGATGTATTTTAATATACATTAAACATTATAGGTTGAATAATTATTGAATATTATAAGCTTGTTAGCCACCAAAGTGGCCTAGCTTAGAAAATTAAATACTTAACCATGTTAATTTCAATTGTTCTTCTTGTGATAATGCTAAATTAATATGTATCTTGAACCCTTGAAATCATTAATTTTAGTGTTAGGAGGTCACCCAAAATTGGGTCATTCCATTTTAATTAATGAAATAAAGGGGACATTTTGATATACTCAATTAATGTATATATTTATCCAAGGATAAAATTCATATTAATTTGGTGATAATTGATTTTCTATTAAAGTTCTTTAATTATCATCCATTTGAGTAGTTAATGTTGTATTTTAAGGTTCACCCAAAGGGAGATTTATTGTAAAACCCCATTTTTGGGTTAGGGTTTTACCCGATTTGAGTTTTGCCTTATTTGGGTCAATATCGAATTGGTACGAACAAGATCGAGCCAAACTAGTTTTAGATTATGAGTATGGGCCCAGATGGCCGTATGAGCATATTATAGTGGCTAATTATTCGAAACATGTAGATAATAAGATTACGAGTTATCAGTGTATATTGAGGTATACAGATTTATTTGTATATGTTAGACATGAATTTAGGCCTAGATTTAGGCCGTTCGAGCGTTTAGTATGCATTTGGGATTTTTATAGGTATTTCATTTGCATGCATCATAGGAATTTTAGATCACTTGATTGTGCCCCTGCGGGCTCATCTTAATTTCATTTAGGGTTTCGAGGTCCATTTACTCTTTTTGCCTCGATTCCGACTTATAGAGTCAATTTCAGGACTCGAGTCAGTTTTGAGTTCGGACGGGTTTGATCCGAACTTTCGGTCCATATCTATATGGCATATATCCATAGATGGGCCCTACTAGGCTATGGGTTGTTGGATGTCCAGATCGTGCCACGTGGCAAAATCTGGGCCGTCCACTCACCCTTATCTTCACCCATTGGTTTCTAAAGTTTTCCATGATTTTGAAATTTTTACTGTTATGCCGCTGCCACTTCGACTCGCCGCCGGCGACAACCCAGCCCGCCGCCGGCCACACCATCGGTACGACTATAACCACCTCGCCGCCGACTATTAGTTCGTACCCACCATCAGCACTGGAGCCGCCGCAGTCGTCAATGGCGACAACGATTTTGCTGTCGGTTTCCACCGCCACCGCCGCCAATCGGGCCGTTTTTCGGCAACGGCGAGCCACCACCAGCCAATAAGACCACCCCCACATCTTCCCCTCACCAAGATCTACATTTTAAGACAACCCATGACGACCACCACGGCTGCAATCGCCGCCGACAACGTCGCCGCACCTGGCGGCGACACCGCACCTTTCCGGCCGTTTTCCGGCCAGCCAGTGGCCGGACTCCTCCGATCCTCACCGCCATCACCTTCCTGTCGTCTCCTCTGTCGATCCCGACCGGCGGCCGCCGCAGCTGCGCCGCCGTGGCCGTTTTCCGGTGACGGGCACCGCCGCCCCCGTCCAGCCCGTTTACCCGCGACCGTGTCTGCCTGACCACGATTACGTCCACTAGCCCGCGACCGCGTTGGGTCTGGTTCAGCTTGATTCGGTCTGGTTCAGCTTGGTTCGGTCCGATTCACATCATTTTTTGACCATTTTCGTCCGTTCTTGCGCCATTTTCGGTAATTCAAGAACTTTTATATTAGTTTAGATGCATATTCACATTATTTAAGATGTTTGAATGTTATGATGAATTTTCTTTAATTATTATGTTATTTAATTATTTATTCATTATTATTTATTTCTTTTTATTTATATGTTTATCATATATGATAAATGTTTATATGATTATTTGTTATTATTAAAATTATATTTACTTATGAATATTTGTCATGATGTGTGTATATATATATATATATTTAGTTATTTATTTTATTTATTTGTTCATGATGTGTATGTCATTATTTATTTATATTTAATTATGTATTGTTGTGTTGTACCACTATGATATTATTAATAGTCATTATTAATTAGTATTAAGTATTTATTTATTTATTTATT
>JAVDBV010083039.1:0-23028 GCA_032619315.1 Piper longum | reverse complement strand
CCACTGTCCATATTTTCTTATCATCCCCGTCCACCTCCATAGCATACAACATGGCCATCCCATTATCTACTGGAGAGCTAGGGCAGGGTTGGTTTTGTTGACCGATGTCTTGGCGCGATCGGGTCCATTTTGCTGCTTAGGTGGCAATTGGCCGTCCTTATGACCGTGCCTGCAGTTGAAACATTTCAGTGGATCTCATAACCACCTAGCATGTATCCTCCCACAATTCTTGCATTTTTTATAAGGAGGCCCCTTCCACTTTCTCTTGTTGTTTGCTTGTTGTGACTTACCAAACTGCTTGGCAATTGCAGTGGTCTAGGCAATGGCCTTAGGCTGAGATGCTGCTTTCCCTTGTTTCTGGGACTTATCATAATCCATCACCATCTCCTTTGTTGTAGCAGAATTGATCTCCTCCATAATTGTATTTTGTGACAAAGTTACAATCTTGTTACTCAACTCTGCCTTCAATCCCCATAAAAATTTGTCTACCCTAGTCTTCTAGTTGGTGACTACTCAATGTGCAAATCATTCTAGGGCCAAGAACTTCTTCGTGTACTTTAGTACGGTATCATTTCCCTAAGTTACAGTGCTAAAATCTAACACTTTCTCTATCTCATTGGCTCCAAAAAATAGGGGATAGACATGGTCTTGAAGGCCTTTTCTATTAAATCGATCTAACTCGTAGCTTTTAAGGGGGGTCAGATCCCCCTTTGAATACCTCAGCCATATTCTTTTGAAACTTCTCCACTGTGTACTGATCGTTGTCATCAATAACAGATAGCACCACTTGCCTTGCAATTAGTGGTGCAGGGTCCAGAACTCCATTTTCCCAACCGAATTCCACACTGCAACCCTGGGGACTCCCCTGAGCTTCATACGGGGTACTACAAGGACCCACTGTAGAGCAAGTTTCTCCATTTCCTACCAACAACCCAGGTAGCCTTTGGATCACCTCCTACACAAGCGAGTTTATGTTCACTGACCCCTGCGCTAGCCCTTGGATAGTTGTTAAAATCTGGTTCAACACATTTTTCACATTATACTCCAGTTGGGTAGACAAACAGGTTTGGCTTCTACGGGTCACCATCATCTAAAATCGTCTCTCTTTAGTGCCACCTAAAAGGAAACAAAACACACATACAAGAATACAATTACCCGTAAGGAACATAAGATTATAGACTTTTTTAAAATGGCATTTTAGTCATTTGCATGGATCAATTAAAAATCGAATTCTGAATACCACCTATAATGACATGCCTAAAAATATGAGCATATAGTTGCTAAAAAGGATAAATAAACGACAAAAGAGATAAATGTAACAATAATGCAATTTCAAAAGATAAATATAACATGAAAAAAATAATATCTGAAATAAAGCATACAAAGTCGTGCTACTTATTCTATAGGATTAAATGGAAATTAAATGGAAATTAGATCATGCAGCTAATCCAAAAGCAAAATAGACCAAAGCAAAAAAATAAACACAAGTCCCCTAAGAACGATCTAATTGTCCATCCATAACTCAATTAAAATAAGGAAAGTCCATAAGTCTCATATGATTACGGTCATCGATAACAGAATTGCAACACGCAGTTAAATCCCCTTCTCAACCACCAATACAGAAATGCCCACATGCAAACACAATGTCACTTAGTATTGAAATTACTTAGTACTAAAATTACTAAGTACCATAATAAAAATAAAAATAAGGTAATTCTTCTGTCAAAATTTTTATAATTTTCATTATCTTGATATATGAGCTTATACTGAACTCCTTGCCTTTAGGTGTGACCTCCCCTTCAAGCTACTCTCCTATATATATACATGTACATTACGCCACAGGCCTAATCCATGGTTACTGATGTTGCTGAGACTCACCTTCTTATTATCACAAGTGCATAATGGGTTTTTTGACTCCTATTTTGGCATGAGGGCAAATCAATTTAATTTAATTATAAATCTTTTTATGCCTCGTATCGGGTTAGGTTAACTTATTGACCACTTTTCCACACTTAGTGCAAGTAAGTCGAGTATGAACATACACCGATCAAGACCTCAATTGAGTACTACAAATTTCAATCATTATATGGACAAGGAAAGTATATCGGATAAGAGATGTAGAAGAGATGAGGGATGAAAATCTACTGAAGAGAGGAGGGGAGAAAGGAGAAGGATTTTCCAGGTTCGGGTTATTGGGCGCTTGCCCTTCCACCTAAGCCAAGGGTAGAGAAGTCCAGTCCTAGTTGACACTTGAAAACAAAACAAAACTTGTTAGGGCTACAACTATGAGCTGCTGCACAAGTGATATAAAAATTATAAATAAAGGTATTAAAATGATATGAAAATTTGTCTAAAACTATGAGTAAAAGGATGTTTAATTACTAGGGTTTTCTATGTTCTCTACTGCTCTTGTCATGCATTAAAATAAAAAATAAAAAATATAAATAATGAAAACTTATAATTGAAGTCTTAACATATATTATTTTTAATGTCATGAAAACCCTACTTTGGACTAAGAATTCATATTGTGACAGATTGGATCCTAACAAACTAATCCTTGTAAGAAAAATAGTTTAAAATTATTATTATTATTATTATTTATAAGAAGAAGATTAAGGGTAAAAATAAAATTTTGGTAAGTCGAAAAAAGATTGAAAAATAAAATTATAAATCCAATATAGGTCTAGCATCCGCCTTACTCCTTGGCCATGGCCGCCACTAGCAGCTCCTCCAACATATTCGGCCTCTTCTTTCCCTCTCCATTATAGCATCAATCTTCGCCAACTCTCCATATTTTGCCGGCCCTCCTCTCTCCTCTCTGCCACGGGAGTATCCATCCATCTGCCCTCTCCCCCATCTTCCCCTTCTCCAAAAGAAAAAACAGAGAAGAAGAAGGTGCTGCCTCTTTACTGGGTTAATAGTAAAGGTGGATGTTGGTTGGAGCTTATTGGATTAATATCATTGACACAATTATTCAATTTAAAATGTGCCCCCATCTTCTTACTAATGGCCTCTTCTTATTAATATTTAAAAAACGAGACCGTACCGACCGGTCTGATCTACCGGGTCGAGTTCGGGTACAACCTAATGGACCGGACAAACAGTGGGACCCAGTTTTAAGGCCGGTTTAAGGAAAAACCCAAACCGCCCGGTTCGTATATACCGGCCGGTTCAACAGACTGACCGGACCCGGTTTGGCAACCTAATGGACCCGGTTAGTGTTTACAAACGCTACCAACGACGCCGACGCCGGCGACACCAACTCGGACTCCCTCTTTTCCCGGCCAGCGACAACATCCCCCACCGACCCTCCTTCCCTTCATCGCCGACGGCGACATCCCCCCGCACGGCGAAAACCCTTCCTCTTTCCACCACGACGGCACACCACACTTCGAGCCCTATCTCGCTTCAACGCCGACGGCGACGCTCCCATGGAATTACGAACGCCGACCCCCTCGGACCATTTCTCCCTTCAACAACGACGCCGAGGCTCCGCGGGATATCGACGGCAACACCCCCCCTCCCTCCAACGCCACCCCCCCTCATTCGACGGCAGGTGATAGCCTCAATTTCAAATGTTTTCTTGTTTGATACATGTTATTTTTCTTAAGGACCGATTTGCAATGATTTATTTGTTGTAATTTGTAATGCTTTTTTATTGTTATTGATTTGATTGCGATGATGATGCGGTTTCAATTTGTAGTGATTTGTTGGTATCTATATTGTATTTTCTAGAGTTCTGTGAAATATGAATTGATGTTTTTTTTTCTCTTTCTTTTTTCCTAATTGAAATGATGAATGCAATGATAAAATGAATTTATGTTTACATTGGTTTGGTGGCGTATATGCATTTTTATTTGCATATGAAAGAAGGATGTCAAAACATATTTTTAATTTATAGAATATGTTTTAAAGCAATGATATCAATAAATCCTCATTCCAGATTTATGTCTAAAAAAAGTAATACTACATTATTTCAAATAGATACAAGTAAAGCAAACATAGAAATACCTAAAACAATTACATGGAATGAAATAAAACTACCAGAATCTTGGAAATTAGAAAAAATAGTACCTCCTAAAATAGAAAAAAGAATAGCAGATACTATAATACAAGAAACTAACGGAGACGTTAATATTATTTTTGGACGTAATAGTACTTCCACCAGATATACTCCATTATATTCAAAAAATAATGTTGCTTCTAGTTCAAATGTAGCTGGAATAATTATGTCTGATAATAATATCCCACATGCTCTATATTCTGATGAACCTACATTTTCAGAAATGGAATTTAATATTAAGAAAATAGAATTTATTCCTAACATGAAGAAATGCTCTAAAGAATTTATGAATAATAAAAATAAAACTTTAGAGAATGGTATTTTAAGACTTTTAATAAAGAACAATTGCAAGATTATAAAGATCTTTATTATAAAGATTTAACAGTCTTATGTTATGAAATTCCTTTTAAAAAATGGTTTAAGAATATAGTAACTCCAAAAGTATTAGTCAGCAAAGAAACTAGAATATGGGATACTAGTGATGGTAAGACTATTACCAGTAAACATCCTCCTGTAGGTAACATTAAGTATGGTACAATAGAAGCATTGTCTTTTGTCACAACAGAAAATAAACTAGAAGACACAGCTATAATAATTAAACAAAATAATTATATTCATATGCATTTACAAACAATAACTTCTCAATTATCTCATATGGAAGACACTTGGTTTCCAAGATCTAAAGATAAAGATAAAATCAGTGAAAATATTATTAAACCTGTAACTACTAAATTTAATACTAAAAGCCAATTAAATAAAGAATTTTTAGATAAATTAACAAGTAGATTGGGGAATTAAAATTAAAAGAATCAGTCAAAATAATTCATTCTAATAATAATCTTTTTAATGATAAAATAAATGTAGCAAGACCTTCACTTCAACAACCTTTACCTTATACTAGAAACTATTACCAAAGACCAACTCCAGCCACTGTCTTATTTGAAGAAAGTGGTTCTCAACCTTTATTAAGTTATAATGGTGAGAATATTTATGAATGGAATGTAGATGGATTATCAGAATACCAAATAATTACAACATTACATAACATGTTAATGTATGTTACTATTTGTAGAACTAATAATAATAATGATAAACAAATAGCAGAAATGATAATAGCAGGATTTTCTGGTCAATTAAAAGGTTGGTGGGACAATTGTCTTAATGTTCAACAAAAAATAGAAATAATTAATTCAATCAAAATTGAACCAAATATTAATCAGAAAAAAAAAAAGATGCTTTTTATACATTAATACAAGTTATCTTACTTGCATTTATTGGTGATATAAATAACTTACAAGAAAGAGCAAAAGAATTAATTATGAATTTAAGATGTCCTACATTAACTCATTTTAGATGGTATAAAGATACTTATCAAACTCTTTTATATCAAATAGAAGACTGTAATGTTGATTTCTGGAAAGAAAGATTTCTTTTTGGTTTACCTAATAGATTTGCACAAAAAGTTAGAACAAAATTAAGAGAACAAAATAATGGAATTATTCCTTATTCTAATTACATTTTTGGTCAATTAGTAGGAGAAGTAGTAGCAGTAGGATTAAATCTTTGTAATGATATAACATTAAGATATCAACTTAAAAAACAAAAATTATTAGGTAAAAAAGAATTAGGTGAATTCTGTCAACAATTTGGTACAAATTTAAATCAAGAATATCATTCTAAACCTAATAAAAAGAAATCCTCTAAAACTAAAAAGTTTATTCCTTATAAAAGAAAAAGAAAATCTAATACTAAAGATCAACCTATTAAATCGAAAAAATCCTCTAAGCCTAAAAAGATTTCTAAACCTAAATCCAATACCAAACTTGTAGTTTGTTGGGATTATGGTCAAGCAAGACACACTAGATCTCAATGTAGGCTTAAGAAGAAAATTAAAGAATTAAAAATTTCCGATGAAAAAAAAAGAAATACTTTTCAATTTAATAGATGAAACAACAGAAGATTCTATGTCAGAGGATGAAACTTTTGAATATGATGCTTTAGAATTAAATTTAGATGAAATAGAAGTTCTTCTTCTTCTTAAAATTCTGATGACTGTCCTTGTGAAGATTACAAAAGAATAATGGATCTAAATAATGAAAGTATAAATGTAATCTCTACACAGGAAGAATTATTGTTAGATATGGTTTATTTAAAGCTGGACAACTCAAAGTGATATGACCAAATTATCCATAGCAGTAGCAACGTGGACCAAGATCAAAGTCAAAGTCAGCATCTGGGGCTTCTGTGCACAGTAATGCAGTGTGTCCTTCATTTCCACATAATTTGCATTGTAAATCTAATATACTCTAAGGAGATTGAGCGAACTGAGAATTATTCCTGTGTACTCTATTCATATTACACATTGTCTCATCATGTCTCAACACTTAATCACATCGTCATGCTTTTTCATTTCCTCACATTAGTACCAATATAAATAAATCAAAAATGAAATAATAAGCATTCAATCACCAAACATATGTGTATGTGCGAAAGACCTCATTACTCCTCAGTCCAGGCTGGCACATCCATCTCATATTCGTCACCTACATATAGTACAAAAACAAGTCAGTAATGAGCGTTACTGGTCCAAAATATAACTAATATCAAACTGGTTATGAGACCAAACTCTCATATGAAATAAAAATCCATATACTCCTCGTGAACTCTCTAAAGGGTACCTATCGAGGAGCCACTGGGCTGCAGACCCGGTAGCATCCCAAACTATCTGATCTGCTATTGCTGATACCTCTCTCGGCATTTTCTTACTTTATTTTCTGGTCTCAAATCCTAAGCCCTCTCCTTACTTCCATTTTTCTCCCTGCTTTGAGCACGAAGGCTAAGTACTCTCAGGCAATCGCCTTTAGTACCCTTTTAACCACAAGTCATGACATGTGTTGTACTAAACGGTACCCATAAACCTCCACATTCTCCGGGTGTGAGGAACTCAAACGCAGAGTTGTTAGGATCCCTCGGGAATGAAATAGTCCGCTCCACTAATCCAGAGCCCACTTTGACTATCACGGCATCCACTCATAGTACGTGCAGTCGATTTCTCCATCTCTCGTCTCACTGAAAATTCGGTAAATATATATATAGGCCTGGGAAGGGATTTATATAATAGGCTCAAAAGCCACTTGTGGTAGATCTTGTTTTCGAAATCATTCTCGAGGGATCTCATCCTTGAGGGTTATTAATCTGGAAAACTGTTTAGTAAAATGGCCCGAGTTAAGTGAGATCCAATAAAACGTCACTTAACCCTTCTTACAAGTAATAAATCAAACATGCAATAGAAGAGAGCGTAAAACATAGACGAGTCCTAAACAGACATGGTAGAAGCTCCAAGTGTATCATCGCGCCTAGGTGACGAGCTCATACTTCGTACCTACACATCAGAACTAAATACTAACGCGCGCTGAATATATGATGCATCAAACTAGTCCTAATTATCACACAAAATACAATCATCATCAATCAAGCAAATCAAAAATCATTAGTGTTTATAATTCTAAGTCATCCTATTCATACTAATTTTATTGTATTTTTATAAATTACATCGTAATCATATAACATGCTCAACTCAATTTACTACGTTGGATCACTTAATATTCATTTGCTATTAATCACCCCATACAACTTATCACGTCATTCACAATTGATCCAACCATGCTACTTATCATCTCATTAGTAATTAGGCCTTAATCACATAAATTAATAAATCTTATCATGTTGTGCTAACAATCATCAATCTTTAATAATAAACTTATAGGTAATTATACCTCGCATCGTTGTCAATCACCGACGGCTATTGTTTAGTTGTGCGTGCATCTCAAACTTCAAATTCGACGCTCAAAGGCATCTGATGCTCTATCGTGTTCGACTGGATGAACTCCGTGGAAGATCCGGCGAATTCTATCGAATTCCAACAATTCCGGTTTCCCGGCGGGTGCCGGTGGTTTTCTGGCAATTTTTAGTGGTTTTTCGGCAACTTTTTGGTGATTTTTCGGCAACTTTTTGGTGACCTAGCCGTGCATTTCCCCAATTGCTACACCTAGATGCAAGTTGCTGATGATTTCCACCTTAATCATGCTTGTTGATCAAGGTATGGGCTTGTTCATGTAAATTTTTTACACTAAAAAAAACCACATAAAGGGCATGAACAAAACCTCCTAATATTTTGGTGCATATACTTTGATGACTATATGCCTTGTCATGCTCAAAGGTTGTGTTGCATTGTGACTAATTAAAAGAAGTTAAAAAAAACTATAAAAATTATCATTGGTTGTAAAAATTATCTAATAGAAACTTGCAAGTTTTGGTTTAATTTAAAAATCATTTTGATGGTTAGTTTGATAAGTTTTCCATAGTGTGCAGGAATGTAGAGGGAAATGCTAGTTCCCAAACTCTAGATGTAAAATTCATAAACCTAGAAAAATAGTGATTAAATTGCATAAAATTTCACCCATACTTTAGATTGTGTCCTTATAACACCATATTAAAATTTAGGAGCATATAACAATAAATCTTACGTTAGAATTTTCTTAAGCCCAATAGGCTAGCTACCCAGCTTTAGAAATGACTTAGGTAATACCTCTCATTTCCAAGTCCAACTAGGCCCAAGTACTTAGACTTTGCACATCAAATCTTACACCCAACTTACCCAAGCTCATTTGAAATTTGGGAGCATATAACTTCATAAATCGTACGTTAGAATTTTCTTGAGCCCAATAGGTAGCTACCCGGCTTCAGAAATGACTTAGGTAATACCTCTCCTTTCCATGTCCAACTAGGCCCAAATACTTAGACTTTGCACATTAAATCTTACACCAATTTACCCAGGCTCATTCGAAATCTTCAAGCCCATGATGGACACCTAAACAAATTAGTACATGGCCTAAGAACAACTATGAGCCTTATTTACCATATTGGCCCATAGGCTAGTACCTCGTAATTTTTAAACCAACCCCTTAAAAGTATTAGAGGCCACTGCCTTAAATTTGAGCCAAATAGGCTACTCCAAGCAAGGGAGCTAAATTCTGGAAATTCATTACTAATTACTGAAAACTGGGCATAGCTTGATCATGTGGACAAGCCTTTATCAAGTGAGGTCCAGTGAGAATGCCAAATAGGCTACCCCAAGCAAAGGAGCTATCAAGATCATTCATGGGTAATCTTCGGTGAAGAGGGAAATTTTGTTTTTTATTATATATATTGGTTGTCTAATTGGGTGTGAAGAATATGCAAGGATCAACATATCCTATTGGACCACAATTCTGAATTGAGATATTAAATGGCTGTACAAACACTTAGCTTGAAATGATTCAATTTGGACTCTCTAGCCACAAATAAATGGCAGGCATGTGGAGCCAAGGCCACCACAATCAATCAATAGCTGGCAATAGCAGGTCCATAAGAAAAACGAAAAATCTTGAGCGAAAAAGCACAACATACACGCGGAGCCATGGCCATCAGAATGGGGGTCACGTAAATTCATGTGACAAATACACAACTTACATGAGCATGACTGATGGAATGTTACATGTTATATTCTTCAACAAATCTTAAGATTTAGGCCTTAATCCATCATTTCAATTAATAAAGGGGATTGTTATCTTATAATATTGCACTTAAGCGGCTCCTAATTTTGATTGCGCTAATAGAATAGCCTGAACTTGAAGTTCATTCATTGTAAAATTAATCGGGATGTGCCATAAACATGAAGCTTATATTCGAGATAGATTTTAATTTTGGAGACAGGCTTTTATTGAATCAAGAGACAAATTATAATTGAGATTGCTTAGCATATATAGTGATATCAACAACATGTAAATCTATTCGTCCATCCAAATCAAAGTTTGGAACATCATCTATCGTCGTTGTAATCGAAGATATTGCATAAAATGCAGCTGTAACTTGAATACCAGCTATATGTACTACAATTTTTTTATTATAACTATCTGATTTGTGATTTTTATTTAATTTATTGTATTTTAATTGGTTCAGTATAGCCTGCTTTTAATTAGGGCTCGATTTTTTAAAACCCTTTTAGTAATAATAAAAGAGCTGATATGATACAAAGGTCTCTCCTAACTACCAACAGGTTAAGCTAAAAAGAAAATTCATTTCAAAGCTGTTAGAGAAGAAAATTCTTTGCTAATTAGTAGAGGATTTCAATTTCCCAGCCAGCCGAAAATGAGAAATAATTTGACTTGATTGGCAGAATGGCAGTTGTCTCTTCGCACCTGCATTCAATTGCTGCTTTCCAGAACATACCCACAAGGTGTCTGGTTTTTTATTCTCACCACTTTTATCTACCAAGTCAATGTAAGCAGGAATCACCAAAAAGCATAAATTTTGAAGTCCATATGAAATGATGGGAGGTACATATGGAATTGATTTGCCCAACTGCAATTGTCTCTTCACACTCATGTCAATAGCTGCTTCACAGAATATACCCACAAGTTATTGATTTCAAAATTACCATTTTTTTTCTTGTTTAGACAATCAAATAGGGAACCAGCAAAATGGACATTTTTTCAAATTGTACATGTAATAGAACAACATTAACATTCCCCCAAACCCCCTAAAATTGTCCCTTGATCAACCCAACAAAATCTGAAATACATGAACATGTGGGTAGAAGACCCACCATGTGCAAGGCACATTCAGATTCATACCTTGCTTGTCTGCAATTGACATACCACCAACCAACCTCTTCTTCTTTGCAAGGATGTGTCCCACCTCCAAAGTATGGGCTTCACTCTTCCATTACCATAACTCACATTAGCCCAAAGCAGCTCCAATTTAATCTACTCACCAAAAGCAACTCCACCCTACCTTGCACTCTCTCCGTCACACCCTCTCCCACATGATTCCAACATACACAGCTAGCACTCAACCTTTATCAGACCACTGCCCCCACCACTTACATCACTCTTCATGACCATTCACCTACCCTTCCCTCTTGTTCCGTTGCAACTACTAAATTCTGCTTTTTACATGTTGAGAACTCTAATTTTGCCCCATTTTAATGGTTTGATAAGATTGAATGACAAGAATTCTGATAGATTTTAAATCATTTACATTCAGGCATGCTTTGGAATTTTGGGTCAGTTGGCAGCATTTAATTTGGTCGCTTGCCAGCAACAGCGAGCAAGCTATGTGGCTAGTTAAAGTGTTTTTGGGCATGGTAACGTCAATGGAACAATAGGAGAAGAAGAATGTGCCACACGCCATTTTATTTATCATCGAAGGCCAAATGCAAACACAAAGACAACAGAAACATCAGCTCCCCTCTCTCTCTCTCTCTCTCACAAATAAGTGATAAGCCCACAAAAAAAATCAACATAGGAGAAGGAAACTATAAACCAAAAGCAAATGAAATCAGTGGACTAACAAAGAAATTCATGAATACACAAATGGTGCAGCACTAGTGAATGAAAACAACTACAAGAATAATTCACGGTGTAGCGCAAATCAGTGACCAGCACAAGTCACATTACACATATCAAGCGAACACAGCAACCGCACCAAGCAATGCCCATGTTGCCATGCTCGCCGTAGTTAAACCAGCCAATGAACCTGGCTCTCCCGAAGGTGGCATCGTGAGGGGGCCCGGCGAGGACCCCGGCGTCGGACCAAGCGGTGATGTGCCGGGGGCCTCAGAAGTTGGCGGAGCCGGCGGCGAGGCCGTGGAAGGAGTTGGTGACATGAGAGGGGAGGGAGGGGTTGGCACCGGTGGGGAGGAAATTGTTGGAGGCAAGGCGGGCGGGACAGCCGGCGGCGTTGAGGGCGGCATTGTCGGAGGCATAGGCGGCGTTGTCGGCGGCATAGGCGGCGTTAACGGTGGGGGGGAAGTGCGTGGTGGGGTGGCGACGGGGGGTGTTGGCGTTGTCGGCGGCGTAGGCGGCCTTAACGGTGCCAGGGGGGTGGTGGGTGGGGTGGCAGTGGGGGGTGTTGGTGTTGGCAATGGGGATGGGGCACCGGTAGGTTGCCCAGAACATCCAGCAGCAGCTAGAACCATGACAATGGCAAGAGATTGTAGTATGTGAGTAGTGGAAGCCATGTCTCCCCTCGCTCAAGAGACACAGCCGAGAGACGGTGGAATTCAAGGTGAAGAGTTGTTATGAACGAAAAGATGAGATATATAGAAGAATTGACAAAGTAAGAATGAGAAGATAGAGAAAGATAGGCACAGAGAGAGAAGGGAATGCTAAGATTGTGGTGCTGATTGACCCTGCAATGTTTGAAAAGAAAAGTTTGATAGATAAATTATAATAGGTTGATGGACCGAGAATAAATTATATATTAATTATGTGAGTGATATATTTAAATTAATAAATTAAAATTATAAAAATAATCAAAGTTAAGGCACATGAACCTTAAGAGTTGAACTTTTACATCATAATATAATATTTATTTAGTCAAATATTTAAAAAAATATTGATTGTGATTTTTAACTAATTGATTTTAGAAGATATTGACAATGTGTGAGAACCGAGAAGCATTATGTTTTTGTGGGAGAAATGTTTTATGGCGAAAGAAAAACATAAATGATACTACCGTAGAATACATAGAAATTCTTAATTCAACTTTTTCCGACCGAAAAATTTTGAATGTTGTCCATCGTCTCATCAACCGAAACTTGCATCCCCTACCTTACCCACTTAATATTGGAGCACATCGTTCTTCTCCATTAAATACATTCAGCTTTACATCAAACATAGGAGGCATGCGAAGTGGCATCCCAATGGAAATCAATGCACAACAACCTTTTTGGGTTATCAAAATGTAAGCCACTAGTCTTTGAGCTTTGTTGCTCTTGACTTTTTCAGTCTATTCTTCCTTCTAACAATTATAATGGGACGTTTATGTAAACTAGTTGGCGAACACAAATATGCTTAACATGGTTTTTCTAGATGTTTATAAAAGTGAAATTTGATCTTTTCTATGGAAGCTCTCAAAGTGGTTGTTGTAGGCTTATAGCTCATCCTCACAAATGCACCCATCAGACTTAGCTGGCTATGAGCAGGCGATAAGAATTACACAAGTGTGGCTGCCCTCCATAATTTGCTCTCACGGGTAGCCCAAGTACTTGTCTCTGTCCATTTCCTCCGGCAAGTCTACCAAGTATTGGTCCCCTCGGGCTCTAAAGAGGGATTTGGAGGGGCATCTCTTAATATAAAAATTAATTTAAAAAATAAAATTTTCCTATTACCCTATATACAAGTTTCTAGTCACCACCAGAATTAACGTGAGATTAGCCCAATAATTTTTTCTTTCATACATCACCTAATAATTTTCCCCTTCATATTTAGACAATCTAAATTATCTCCTCATCACGCATGTCAAGTCTACATATTACCTCACACATGTTAGGTCCACATATCATAGTAAAATTCTAGTAAATTCCAATTCAGACTTATCCAATCTTACCGTAAAGCCCCTCACTCATCAATCTACTCAAATCACCTCCACTTCACATATGCGGGAGGTAACATGTTAAGTGAGGAATCCTACTATAAGGCCCCTCACTCATCAAGCTACCCAAATTATCTCTACCTTACACATGCGAAAAATGATATGTTAAGTGAGGTTACAGGAGACTCTAATTCGGATTAGCTAACTTAGCATGAGGCAAATTGAGACAACACTAAAACCAATTTAGCTCTAATACCAATGTTGGGCCTTTTGGGCCCAAAATGGACTTGTAATAGATGTCACGGGCTTCTCTTGATAAAAAAACTAGGTCAACAAATAAGGTTTTCTCATTAGCCTATATACAAGTCACCAATCATCTCCAAACATGATGTGGGATAAACCTAACGAATCTCCCCCTCATATATCATACCATGCGAATCATCTCCCTCTCACCACATGCTAAGTTTATATGTTATAGAGTCTGCATGTTATAGTAAAGTTCCAGGAGGCTCCAATTCGGGATGGTTACCATCTAAATCATCTCTCTCTCACTCATGCTAGGTCTACATGTTATAATGAAGTTCCAAGAAGACTCCAATTCGGGATGGCTGACATACCATAAAAGGCAAACCAAGGCAATATCAAACCAACCATGCTTTGATACCAATGTTAGTACATTTTCAGTCCCTCAAAAGGAACTTGAAATAGGTATCACATTCTTCTCTTAATCTAAAAGTTAGCTCAATGAATAAAGCCTTCTTGTTAGCTTATATATATATCCTCAATTACCTCCAAAACTGTTGTGTGATTAACCTAATAATTTCTGTTGGGCCCTTTGAGCCATCAAAAGGGACTTATAATAGGAATCACAAGTCTTTCTTAATCCAAAAGCTACCTCAATAAATAAGGCTTTAATATTAGCTTATATGCAAATCTCTACTTATCTCTAGAACTGATGTAGGATTAACCCAACAATTTTTCCCTCACACATCAGACCATCCGAATCATCTCTCACTCGCATATATTAGGTCCACATGTATATTAGGTCCACATGTTATAGTGAAGTTCCAGGAGATTCTAATTTAGATTAACTGACTTACAATGAAGCAAACCAAGGCAACACCAAAACCAACTTTGTTCTAATATCACCGTTGGACCCTATGGGCCCCGAAAAAGGACTTTAACAAGTTTCATGGGTCTCTCTTAATTCAAAAGCTAGTTCGATGAATAAGGCTTTCTCATTAGCTTATATACAAACCACCAGTCAATTCCAAACTTAATGTGGGATAAACCAACAAATATCACCCTCACACATCATACCATCCAAATCATCTCTCCCCACCACATGTTATGGTAAAGTTTCAGGAGACTCCAATTCGAGATGGCTACCATCCGAATCATCTCCTCCTCACCACATGCTAGGCCCACATACTAGGTCCACATGTTAAAATTTGATGTGAGATAAACCCATTAAAGTTCCCCCTCACACATCATATTATCCGAATCATCTCTCCCTCACCACATGTTAGGTCCACATGTTATAGTGAAGTTCCAGAAGACTCCAATTCGAGATGGCTACCATCCGAATCATCTCCTTCTCACTACATGCTAGGTCAACATACTAGGTCCACACATTATAGTGAAGTTCATAAAACCCTACACATGTGGGAGGTGACATGTTACAGAAGTTTACATTTTGGATTAGCTAAAGTATCGTGAGAAAAATAGATGCAACACCGAAACCAACTTGGTTTTGATACCACCATTGTGTCATTTGAACCCCCAAAAGGGACTTGCAATGTGTGTCACAAGTCTCTCTTAATCTAAAAACTAGCTCAATGAATAAAGCTTTTTCATCAACCTATATATAAGTCATCCAGAACTAATGTGGGATTAATCCAACAATTTTTCCCCTCACACATCAGACCATCTGAATAATCACCCCCTCACGCATGTTAAGTCTACATATTATAGTGAAGTTTTATGAAACTCAAATTTGGATTAGCCAACCTACCATAAGACAAACCGAGGCAATACCAAATATTAGGTCAACATATTATAGTGAAGTTATAGGAGACTCAAATTTGGATTAGCTGACTTACGATGAAGCAAACAGAGACAACACCAAAATAGCTGGCTTAGCATGAGGCAAATTGAGGCAACATCAAAATAGGTGACTTACCAAGAGGTGAGATAAACCGGGACAACACTAAAATAGTTGACTTAACATGAGGCAAACCGTGACAACACTAAAATAAGTGACTTATCATGAAGCAAACGGAGACAACACCAAAATAGCTTTACTAGCTTACTTACCATGGGGGCAAACTAAGGAGACAACTTGGATTTGATAATGTTGGGCTCTATGGGATATTAAAAAAGACTTAAAACAAGTTTTATAAGTCTCTCTTAATCTAAAAACCAACTCAATGAACGAAACTTTTCCATTAGATTATATACAAGTCCTTAGTCACCTCCAAATATAATATAGGATAAACCCAACACCAAGAAACCTCATTGTTTTTTTTTCTATTATTGTTTTGCACCTTGCATGTTTGAAAATAAGTTCATTTATAGTTGCGGATCATTTGCAGGGTAAATGTTGCCCAAATATGTGAATATGAATGAGAAAGGCGACTTTCTCTTAGCTTCAGATTACCCAATTATCAATTCAATTTGACTCTAAATTGATTCAGCTTGACATTTAGTAGAGCTGTAAACATATTGAAATAGGTTCAACTGCACAAGATTAACCGAAAATAACTTTAAAAAGCATTTAAACTCTATGTTTCTAACTTTGAGAACCATTTAAAATCTGTGTTTCATTTTTATTATCATCAAAATATTTTATTTTTTACGGTGAATTTAAAATTATTATTTATAAGATTAAATTTTCAATTACACTTCTTTTTGACTAAACCGAAACATTTTGATAAAAATTTTAATTTAATTTTAGTTATAAAATCCAATATATTCGATAACTGGTTTATCAGTTCACAATCAGAATCTACCTCGACCTGGACATCGATGATATCATTATGTGTGTTAAAACAAAGAAAAAGTATTAAGACAAGCATTCTTATTACTTTAGGTTGCACAAAAGCAACGTACCTTTTTTTTTCATGAATATGAAAGAGCAAGATGCTTTTTAGTGTGGCTTTATTCCCATCTAGCACTTTCCGACGCCATCCTAATTGCTTACATTATTCTAGAGATGCAAAACCTTGAACTCACTGATTAGTCTTCAAAGTTGAATGATTGTTTACAGAGAACGTATAAACAATCAGCTTAGCGTCTACAAGAAAACGTTAGGATCTTAGAATACTACAAGAAAACATAGGATCTTAGAATACTACAAGAAAACATAGGATCTTAGAATACTACAAGAAAACACAGGTATCATTGACGGCTAAATCCGTCACTACAATGTTTTTTTTTTTGACAAATTAATAACTTCAGTAACAAATATAGGCTCACAAACAGGAAAGTCTTCCAACTCAGGATCATTGTAGATTTGCATTTGAAGAATAGAACATATGTAAGCACATGTAAAATTGTTGTTAGATAGCATTATATTTCACTAGTTATAGCCGAAATAAAAGCAAATCAATACCAAACAAGTTCTGAGAACGGTGGCCTGGAAGGATCGATTGCTTGACTCCTGCAAAAGTAGACCTTAGACTTCCATTTAGAAAATTCAAGGTGAAGACATGGTGAGGCAAAATCTCAAAATCTCTTTCGTCCTTCCCAGGCTGTCATCTCAGATGCCAATGCACATCGTATACTCATATTTAACAAGAAATTAAACCCCAGGTAAGCGGTAAGTAGCAACATATGGCTATTCTTAAGAATTTATATATATTGAGAGCAGAAAACCCGGAGACTTAGCAGTAAGCACCGTCAGTAGAAATAGCTATAATGTTTGTTATCATTCTCTGCAACACCAAGCCCATTCCTTGCTGCCGCTTTCACTTTTGTGACAAAAAAGCCAAACATTGATAAAAACCTTATCACCTCCCATCTTCAAGAAGAGGTTCGCAGACCCCTGCATTGAACATGGAATGCAAAGGATAGTATTCATGTTATCCTGTCTACGCAAAATCTATTATCACAAAATATTAAATTAGAGGGTGGTGGAACTCACCTCCAGACCCTTGTTGGCTTGAGTCACATGAGCATCTTGTTTTGCATAACATCAACTTAATCTCAGATACAACCAGCTTCGTTAGTAGCATAGCAGCTGCCAGAGCTCCTACAGACAACATAGCAAAAACTGCATTCCATCCCCATGTTGACATAAACCCAGTCAATAATGGCCCAAGAGCAGCACCAATCGATCCCGTTCCATCTATTATGGCAGTCACTGTTGCTACTGCTCGAGAATTGCCTCTGAGAGAACTGTGGGTGCCAAGATCAGCAGAAACAGCTGTTGTTATCAATGCATATGGCCCATTCACAAACAAACCAGTGAGCATCATCAACCCTACATTCCACGACTGGGAAATGGATCCGAACAGATGGTAGAACCAAAGACAAGGAATTGCAATGTACATAAAGGCAGCAGCAGTGGTAGCACGAGCATTTAGCTTATCAGATATGTAGCCTGCAAGTATTCCACCGATTATTCCACCAACATCAAACAGGGTCGACAGATTTCCAGCTGATTTGACAGAAATATACTCTCCACCAATGGCTGCAAGAATAAACTAAACTTACAAGATTCCATAAAATGTGAAAATGTGTTGGCATCAGGTTTGCAAGTTAATAAGATAATAGTGTTGATCATCTACACTACAGCCAAGCTATGCCGGGATTAATGATATGGGTTCCATTCCAGCAATTATCAATTGTCACAACCAAGATGATACCAAATTATTGTGGAACATAGATGTTAGTATTTAACCCAAAAACCTTTGCTCATGCAACCTTCTAAATAGGTGATAATGAGATGAAATTTAAGCATCATTATTTATTACATTATCCTACTACAAAGCGTGCAAGATGATACAGGTACAAGCACCTTTCATTTCGCAATTGGCAACAAGAAAACTAGTAAAATTTCATGAATTATATGCTCATTAGATACAACCCCTAACTGCTCCAATATTATCATTTGATAAATCTCCCTATATTGCTTTATAACTATTATCTTAACTTTCTTAAATCTAAAACTCTTACTTCAACCATATGTCTTATTTTGATTTCATTACCTACTAACTACAAATAAAATGAAGATTATCAGAAAGCCATAAAACTTGTTCCTTAAGTCCGTTAGACAAATAATATGAATCACTTGGTATCATTCCACTAAAGCCATTTACAAATATCAAAAGTTATGGAATACATATACTAGAGTACTAGCCTTCAGGTGACAGATATCCATTCCTTTCACAAGTATGTGCTTCAAAATTTTCAAATTTCTTATTAATAAGACACCAGTCTTGCATACTTACAAATTCAATTTTTTTTTGATTAATTGTGGCATATTTCTACAATTAAAAAAAAAAAGCACTAACCTCTTATCATCAAGCTGCGTACACGGTCATGCATTAAAATATGAATACATGATCTCAGACTGTCATCAAATCGTCCTAAAAGAAAATCAACTTCAAGAAGTAGATTTGTGTAGAACAAGATAATTACCAGTTTGACTGAGATAAAATGGCAACCAATACAAGAAAGTGTAGGCCACGAGCTTGGAGAAAAATAAACACCACGCAAACGTGATGACTCCTGGTATGCGACAAGCTTCAAGGAGGCCAACGGCGGTAGACTTGATGACAAAGCTATTTTGGTCATCTTCATTTGCGTGCAATCCGCCTGCTGAGGTATTTTTGGTCGTCTTCAAATTTCTCGGCTGTGGTTTACCATCTGGGCTTATTGTATTAGGACTCTGAAGCCCAACATCTTCAGGGTGAGCAGGTAAAAATAAGAAGACAAGTATTCCCCCAGCAAATAACAGACCACCAGGAAGAATAAATGACCAGCCCCAGCCATGCTGCAGATTGCTTGCAGCAAGGATGGACCCGATGATATTTCCAATAGAGGTATGGGCATTCCAGATACCCATAATAAGACCCCTTCGTCTCTTCCCAAACCAATTTCCAACAACCGCAACAACAGAAGGCCACCCCGTAGCTTGAAACAATCCAGCAATCATTTGCATTGCCAAATAAAAGGCAAGAGAATGGATGTTGAAAAAGTAGCCAACTCCAAAAAGCATCACAAACGTGCTGCTTCCCATCATTCCCCCCGTCAAGAACAGCCGGAGGTCAAGAACATCTCCAAGATGGCCAGCAAGATACAAGCCCATAGCATAACAAGCAAGAAAGGCAAGATCAACCTCCCCCAATTTCACAGTCCCATCCTTGCCATCAAATGGGGGCCATCCCTTCTTGTACGATTCGGTCGCATTATAATTATAACCAACACCTTGCCTTTTGACAAACAATTCACCAACTGGCCACGGGTATGAAAGACCAACCGAAGGCGGAACAGGATCCAAGACACTCTTGACAATGCTGGTAGGTTTTCTGGATGCATGATAGCATGCGTATCCAAAGAACGTTAGGAGAAGAACAATGTATCTGTATGTACTAAATTTAAAATTTCTGCCCCTCAATCTGGATAGAAGATCTAGTCCTAGAGGAGCAGCCATCATCCGACAGCTATGAGTCGCCCACTTTAAAACCCGCCAGTTTCCAGGACCCTGTTTAAGAAAAATGGCAGTCATAAGCTCAACATGGAAAATGCTTACACAAATCGCCTACACGGCGGGGTTGTTCCACAGCAATCTTATTACACAAATCGCATGAATCATTCTGGATAACAGGAACACTAACGAATGCAGCCATTCTTCGTTGCAATGATTTCCACACAAATCATCATCATAACACAACAACATACAAATTCTGCTCGCTCCTTTACAGGTCAAATTCCAATATCTAATTCCTACAGTAACATAGAGAAAAATGTATGTTCAGATAGAAAAAATAAAAATAAAAAAAAATCACCTCCGACGAAGGTCTAGGGATTTATTTACAAACCCAATTTTTTGCCAGTAAAATAAATCCGTACCCGAAAAGAATCGGATCAACGACAGATTGGGAGACGCAAAGAAAAGAGGAGAAAAGCGTGGGCGTCGAAATACAGGGATGAGGAGGAGGAAGATGGTTGAGGAGGGACGGGATGGAGGGGGGAGGAGGTGGCCAGCGGTGGGACGAAGAAGATGGGGAGTGGGACGTGGCAATGCCTGCTCCGAGGTCGGGGGAGGGGGTTGGCGACACGACGCCACCTCCCCCGCCGCCTCCGCTTCCCTCGAGGCTCCACGTCCTGCTTTTGAATTCCTACAACGACGGGAATAGCCTCCCGGCGTGGCATGCGTGACAGATTCAGCCTTTTTGCCAACACACCTTTATTCACGTGTCGTTAATTTAATCGACCCGTGTTTTGGCATTTGTGGAAAATCATATCCGTATATGCTTTCACTTTATTTAAATAATAATAAGTGTTTTTTTAATGAGTTTTTTACAAAAAAAAGATTTTTTTATTATCTGGTGTAGAAAAATAGGGCTAGAAAATGAGAAAAAAAAATTAATCATTTAAAATACTCTCACTTAAAATTTTAAAAATAATATATATATATATATATATATAAATTAATATATATATATATTATATAGAAATATAAATATTAGGCCTTGGCCAACTACACCTGGCCTAGGCGGTTAACGACCTCACGCCTAGGCTATTGATTGCCCACGCTTAGGCCATTGATTGGAAGGGGTGCTTATTCTCATTATATCTTATTCTCTTTCCCGTTAAATTTATTTTGTTATTTAATTGTGTTTTGTGTTGTTTTGCTATTCACTATATATTTTAGACTTCTTTATCATGTTATATTATCTTATTGTGTATTCATCGTGTCATTCGCACACTATATAGTTAAAATGAGTATTAGTGAATCGTATTGTTTATATAGGTTTGGAATAGGAGCTTACCAATTAGGTGTGAGACCATTTGGAGCTTCTACCAAATATATTAGATGTTTCTCAAATTTATCACTCTATTATGTTAGTAATTTGATTTTTAGATTCCAATACATGGTAAGTAGTTGTTGTATTAGATCTTACTTTATATAAGTTATTTAAATATATTTTTACTTTCATGATTAATATGTATCGAGGATAAGATCCTTTTGTATTGTTTTTAAAAAACTCACTTCCCCTCAAGTTATCTTAGGCCTATTTATAGGACTCCACTCTAAGCCCTATACATAATTTTCACCGGTTTTCTATGAGCCAAGTGTTGAGGGATTTAACCTTGCACATGTCGTGAGTGTTGAAATATTTTTCTCCGTCATATAATGATGGTTAGCAGGCAATTGACAATAGTACATCAAGTTCGACAGGTATTCAACAACAACACAAAATGGAAGATTTTCCAAGGTGCTTCTTAGAGTTGGGAAAGGAAAATTTATTTTGAAGATATTCATGTCCAAGAGAAAGCGTTCACTCACATGAGAAGTCGTGAAGACATGAAAATAATCCAAGAAATACGAAAAAATTGAGGATAATTATAGAATACAAAAAGAAACTTATTGGTGAGGATTCCAATAGTCGGAGTAGTATTTGGAGTTGACTCTTCATTTCTAAGAGGTGTTTCGTATCTCTAGTTTATAAATATATGGTTCAACATATGTGTTAGGTGCGCTTTCCTTTTGGAAGTTTCATGGAGTGTTCTCCCTTAAAGGAGAAACAAGAATATGTAGATTTAGACAAGTATCACCATTGGAGTGCATATGGGGAAAAGAAAGAGAAATTATTCATTGTAAGGATAAGATTTCACTTTGGGTTCTTCAACAAGTTAAACATTAATTAATTTTTTATTTTCTTCTACTTTTTGTCTATGATTTGAAATTAAGTAGTATTACTAATTAGCGTAGAGTGTTCCGCATTTATATAAAGTTTTCTATTTAGTACTGGTGTAACACCCCGACTCGGTTCACCCTTGAACCGACCCGGAAATGCTACTAACGACCGAACCGTTCTATAATCTACTAGATTCGGTTAAGCCGACCCGGATCTACTCTTGGCGTCTTAAGATGAAGACCACCTATGCCCTCTATTCATTATTCACATTAGGGCATTATATCTTAACACTCAATCATATTATCATGCTTTCACTACCTCACATCAGTTCAAATATAATAAAAATATAAACAAAATATTAAACATTCAGTCACCGAATACATGTGTGTGTGCGAAAGACCTCATTGTTCCTCCGTCCAGGCTGGCACTTCTATCTCATGGTCGTCACCTACATATAATACAAAACCGTCAATAACGAGCGTTACCGGTACAGAAAATAACTAATATCAAACTGGCACAGGAGAGCTAACCCTCCTGTTGAATAAAAACCATATACTTCCTCAAGAACTCTCTCAAGGGCACTAACAGGAGCCGTCGCCCTCAAGCGGCAGCATCCCCCATCCATCTCATTCTCTTTCCTTAATCATCTCATCTATTGTGTCTTGCATCAAATATCAT
>JAVDBV010083038.1:0-13561 GCA_032619315.1 Piper longum | reverse complement strand
GTCCAATGCTGGGTTGGGCAAAGAATTTTAGGCTGAGGCTTTGGTATATGCTTGTCACCTTATCAACCATTTACTATCTACTTCTATTGGTGGTAAAACTCCATTGGAGAAATGGTCTGGAAAGCCTGCTACAGATTATAATTCCTTACATGTGTTTGGTTCCACTGTATATTACCATGTTAAGGAATCAAAGCTGGATTCAAGAGCAAAGAAGGCGATATTTATGGGGATCACCTCTGATGTGAAAGGCTATCGTCTTTAGTGTCCAGAAACAAAGAAAGTAATCTTTAGCAGGGATGTCACCTTTGATGAATCTACCATGTTGAGAAAGGTGACTTCTGAAAATATGAAGCAGACAGATGATACTCCCAAACAGGTGGAGTTTAATGGCAAACGAATTGTCCTAGCAGATGCAGAAATTAATGTTGACTCTCCTATAATAGAAGAAGAGTCAAATGAAGAAGAGGTTCAGACCCAAGAGCCTACACATCAATATGAATCAATTGCACAAAGGAAGGAAAAGAGAACCGTCAGAAAGCCTGCTCGTTATGCTGATATGGTCTCTTTTATATCACCAATTGCAACCGATGATGTTCCTGCCACTTATAATGAAGCAGTTCAAAGTTCTGAGCAAGAAAAGTGGAGGATTTCCATGGAGGAAGAAATGCAGTCCCTTCAAAAGAATCAGACATGGAAACTAGCTAGGCTTCCGAAGGGAAAGATATCATTTTGTTCGAGAGATTCTAGAAGAAAGTGGAGTCATAATCCAGAAGATTCCGACCACTGAGAACCTTGCTGATATATTGACAAAAGTAGTAACTGCGGTCAAGTTTAAACATTGTTTAGACTTGGTCAATATTGTTACAAATTGAAAGCTGGAATTTGCAGATACTACTGAAAGTTGATTTTGTGAAGAGAATTGTATGGGATTTTGCCAAGGTGGAGAATTATTGTATGTGGGTGTCATAATCCCACATCTAAAGTGGGATGGGATTGGGAGGAGTTCCCATTCTATATAAGGACTCCTCCCCCCTCTTTAGTTTTGATCCCAGGGTAATTCAAAGTTACCAACTTCCCTTTCTACCATTGGTAATTATTCCTTCTACCATTGGTAATTTGTTCTTTCTCTCTTTGTAATATTTCTTCTTAGTGAAATATTATTTTCGTAGTGTCCGAGGACGTAGGCAGTTGCCGAACCTCGTTAAATTCTGGTGTCTTGTTCTTGTTCTTTTCTTGTTTATTTAATAGCTATTATCGGGTATAGTTGGTGTTAATTATTATGCTATTTATATTACTTGTCTTGATAAAATTTTGTTTAGGAGTTGGTTTTTAAGCGGATTATCGTGTCCCACCAACTTTCCTGAGAATTTTATCTTGGGGTAGTTATTTAGTACAATAGTTTTCACGCTTGTCATTTAGGTAATAGTTCTCACAGTGAACTAGTTATCTTTGGTGAAAATTACCTATTTTTCACAACAGTGCTAGCATAAATTTGCGATTACAATCCAAAATTTTAGGGGAGGAAACAACATGGATCAATAAAGACAGACAACAAAAACAACAAGAAGTAATAAATAAACTTATTATCAGACGAGGTATGACAACGGAGAACTTACACAAGTTGGACCAGCGGCTCGGGGTAGTGGACCCATTAATTTTAATATCTACTTTTATTAGTTCATATAACTCGGTAGTTATTTGAATAGAACCCTGAACTTTTTTCATTATGGATAATTACTTTAAATTTTTTCTATTGAATCTAGCAAGAATATTAGAATATAGTTATTCTTTTTATATATATATTTAAATTCAATATCTTACAATAGAGGATATCTGTTAATTTGTTTCCCATGATGAAAGCTGGTTAAAAACTGTTTAAATATGAATAAAAGCTATAAAATATAGTCTTTTGAAATTTGTTTTTCAATATTAGGTTTATACTTCCAAGTATTTTATTTTTTTAGAAACATATACTCTTAAATGGTGTCTTAGGTATTTTGTAAAAAAAAATAAAAGCATAGGTTAAACGTTAAAAAAAAATTGAAATATATACTGTTAAATGGAGTCTTAGGTATATATATAATTATTACATATGATAAATTATTACATGCTTCGCCATGATAGAGAAATGATTAAATTTTACATGATCTTCTAGAATGTAAGAATCGGAAGTACACGAGTTGGGGCTATATTAATCTATATGATCGTTCAATATTACGGCAAAGGATGAACTGCATGGCGGGGGCGGAGATGGTAGCAGACAGCATAAACGGCAACGCTTACGATGAAGGCGAGGCCAAGAAGAATGGTGGCAAGGATGAGCATAGGCCGGTCTTTCTCTGCACACATGGAAATAGAGACGACAAGAAAACTTGCAAAGAGAGTTCCAAGAGCGATGACACCCCCCAGTCTTCAGTTCCTTCAACAAGCACCTCCTACCAGCCGGGACCTGGCCATGGTCGACTCCATGATTCATCTGATCCATTCTCCGGCAAGTCTCGTAGGGCAACCTGATGAAGTGAGGGTATCAATTGCCGGAGGTTGATGTTCTATTTATATGAATGCAAGAAAATAAAGTGGAAGGCGGGGACCTTCCTAGTAACATAACAAATACGATAGAAGTAAAATTTGAAGTTTGTTGCATCGCTCTCTATCCGTTGACATATTTTAGCAGCTGCTTAAGTGATTGGTATTCCAAGCATGACATCAACATGCTATGATGCTACGAAGCAACTTAATTCTTAAGATTATTTTATCAATCTTTGACTGATACCGTTACTATTAAATGTATTGAACAGGTAAAGTCATATAAAAATATAAAGTCAGGCCCCTTACCAAAGACCCTATTATGACACAGCATGGGGCCTACATAGATAAACACACTCAATCCAATTACCCTCTTAAATTGATATGTATGATTTTAATTATAACAGACCGATTATTTAAGTGGGTGAAGATCATCTGCTTATAAAATATAAAATTCCTCTTAACCTGGTACAACTAATTAAGTGGATGATGTAACGAATTTCAAATAACCTGTTTTTACGAAAAGTTAATTAAAAAAAAAAGCCTAGCAAAAGCTCTTGGACAGGTGCATGCATTTTGGCATCAACCTTTTCATTCCCGAATTATCCCCAACACGAGTATCACAACACAAAGCGTAGCAGATGTTAAGAATGAAAAAAGGCGTTATCTCAAAAGTTCTTGGCCAAAGAGGATTGATCTTATTATGGATGCATTGACGTTTCCTGCCATTTGCATGCCTGAACGTATGAAATGATCAGCAACACTTGCAATCAAAACCGACCACTTTCTCATCTGAATAATAATTTATAGGTTCTCCGAAGTAATCCAGAGCTTCCTGTCGAATCATTTCCGAAAGTTCCATTAGATTTTTTGCATCGAACGCATTCACCAAAATTCGGAATGTTGTTTCCTGCAGCTCACAACCCACCACCTTCATCAGGTGGAAACACTCCATGGCAGATTGAACATAATCAAACTCGACCAGAGCCGCCAAAAGGGAGTTAAACCCTTCAACATCACCGGCCTCCAGGTGCATCTCCTCCTTTAGCCAGGAAACAACCAGTGATACTTCTTCCGATTGCTCATTCAGGGCCAATGTTCTCACCATGTCGGCATACGGAGATACTTTTGGTTTGTACCAGTACTCGGAGCGAACACCCTTGAACACCTAAAACATCAACTTTTCTCATGTCATTGAATTCAGAAGGGCACTATTTTAGGTGAGAGATCAAATGATAGAAAGTGGACCTGGTGAGCTAAGAGAGACTCATCCTGCCTATGGAGTTCATGAAGGACTGCCATGAGATCTGTCTTCACCAGACGCCCGACCTTGGACCCGAGGACACTCTGCAGCGATACTTCATCGCCTTTGGATGGCTTAAGCGCTTGGACGGCTTGGATTGCTTAAGTGTTGATTCTTCCCCTCTGCAAGGGTTTCCTGTTCTTGCCTCTGTCTCGCATGAGAGGAGACATCTTAGAGTAGGCTCTTTGAAACTGAGGTGTCTTGAAACCCAAATTGATATGGATCACCTGCTTCCAACAAACTTCCTCAACTAAAGCTCAGGCGAGTTCTACAGACATGAAAGTCTCCGGAACGCAATCTTTCCAGGGGGCAGTCTCTATTCTAAGTACTGTGAGAATAATTTAGAAAGTTTAGGTTGATCATGCAATTGAATCATAAATCGCTGATAAAAATACGAAACTACATAAGCTCTAACAACTGGTTGACAAGGTGGCTAAAGTCCAGGTTTCCAACCGTCTGAGCTCGTCACCTTTGTATGCTTGACTCTGGCAAATTTGGTTGGTCTGCGAATATGGAAAGATATTTAGTATTTTCCAGATTTCAACTGGATTCCGAAATGTAAAAGCAAAGAGCCTGTATGACCTTGCAATATTTGTTATTCCTTTGTGAAGCATCGTGTGGTATTACCGGTTTAGTTTTCATGTGGATGCCTAATATTTTATTTCCATTGATCTCTGTTTAAAACATGCTTTCCCAAGGTTAATAAATGCACAAACACTGGGCGACACATCAAGCCTTGAATTAATGAGACGGAGGAGAATATTGGAAGTAAATTTGGATCATCCCATCATTAAGGATTTGAATGTAAGTGCAGGAGTCTTCCAATGTTAATGTAGGTCATCGTTTATCTGCTACTGAAGTCTCATTGTTGTGACAAATTTATTGATATTGCAGGCTGCTTGCAAGAATGCCCCTGAGAGCGCCGATGCAAAACGAGCAGTAGAACTTCTATACGAAACAGCCTTGATATCCAGTGGATTCACTATAAGTTGCAGATTTGCCATCCTGTTTCTAGGAGCCATGAAACTCTTGCATGGATGTCTCATGTAACTAACTTTTCCCTCAATTTACGTTTGAACTTTTCAGCCCGACAGTCCGGCTGAGTTTGGTGGAAAAATATATGAGGTGATGGCCATTGCTCTTGGTGGACGATGGGGGAGATCAGACTCTGATGAAACAGAGACAACAAATCGGCCAAGCAGGAAGTTGTAGAACCTTCAGAAGTGCGGGCAGAGAGTGATCCATGGAATGATTAATAGCACCTCTAACGAAAACAAAAATAAGTCACAAGAACCAATTTTGATTGCGAAAGGGGATATAAAATATAAGATAAAGTAGCAAATGAGGGTAGGCAACAGTTGGAAACAGCTTCATGTTATCCATGAAATCTGGATGTTTGTGTAACAGTGTGAACTTGCTGGCCCCTTTGAACTTAAAAGAGTACCGTGAGTGCATTCATTTGTGACAAAGTGATGTTTGCTCGTTGCAGTCCTTCCACTTGCAAAAGTTTCATGGTGTATATCTCTATGTAATTCCTTCTCTGATTCTTGTGTCAGGCTATGTTTTACTGGTAGAATGGTCGTGGTGCACTAAAACAAACTCTTACTAGATCTTAATTCAATGAACTGCAGGATTCTATCAACATCATGGATGGCTTAATCTGTGATGAATAAAAGCAAACTAATGGCGAGTCTTTTGGTTGACATTGTTGGTCTTCTAGTTTGGAGCTAAGTTTTGTTTGATTTAAGGTTTGGTTTCCTTTGAGCACCGGTAGGATTTATTGTGGAGAATTTGAATAATTGAAACTGTGCTCGAGTTATTTTAATTGAAATTTATTTTTCAAGGTGAAAATGTTCAATTGCAATTTTATATTTTAGAATATATGATAAAGTCAAGTAATAATATGAAAATTTTACATTTCTGCTTTTATTATTTTAATTATATTGTCTGTCAAAATTTGAAATAAATATTTAAAATCTAAATTTTATATGCTAGAAAGATTCATACGATCCATAGTAAAAATTATGCTCAAGCTTCCATTTCTGAGGTTTTGGATTAATAGGTGATCATCCTCTAAAACCAAATTTAATGGAGCTCATACTCTGACACCCTCCTCTCCATCAACCCAAAAATTCCGCCCATGGCAAAGTTGAAGTAGCAAAGTTTAAAGCTTGAGATTGACGAGAGCAGCACGAGATGTGGCGGAGCTTGGCCGGGCAATCACGTCGTTGCAAAAAGTTGAAGCCTTGCTCTCTTTTTGGAGGTAACCTTCTTGCTTCTTCCCCAAACGGTTGTAGCAATGTCCGATCATGGACGATGGTGCTTGGGACGAGGCACCTAGGTATTGGGCTCTTCTAAAACACCATGGCTTCCTCGCGTAAAAAATAAGAAATAAAGTCGGGTATATAAAAGAAAAGACAAAAGACTTATTAATTTTAATAATAAAAAGGAATCCAACTATTTCTTTTACAAAAAGAATAGACATATAAAGAAGGATTTAAGGCATAACTTGAGAAGAAAAGTAATCGAATCTCATTTCTTTGTTATTAATATAATAAGGTTGATGCTTGTTATGACACTTTGTAGATTGATTCTGGTTTTATAATTTGTGTTTTGAATATCATGGAGGGTTTCTTAAATTGGCGGAAAGTGAACAAGGCATCTATTGTGGCAACTAGATGCGATCATAAGTAGAAACTATTGGGGCAGGTAGACTTGTTTTATGTGTTGGATATAGAAAAGACTTTTTATATTCTTAGATTTTTGAAAAACTTCATTTCCATTTCAAGACTTGTACCTTTGGGTTTTTCATTTAATTTTTCTCAAAATACTTTTAATATTTAACATAACTCTATTGTTGTGGGAAATGATTTTATGAGTCAATGTTTATTTCAAATCTACTTGCAAAATGATGTCCCTTATAACCTAATGGCTATACATGATATTGTTTGTATAAAGCGTTTTGTTATAAATGAAAAATCATTTATAATGTGGCACCGAAGATACATATCTTATTGAAATAATTAAAAGACTTATACACATCTATTCACGATACATATATCTCTACCTACTTGATAATAAGCACGAAGCATTGAATACTTTTAAAATTTTTAAAGCGGAAGTAGAGAAACAATGTGGTAAGTAAATTAAAATTGTGAGAACTTATCGAGGTGGAGAATTTTATGGTAGGTATACTATTGGTGAACAAATACCTGGTCTATTTATAAAATTTCTTCAAGAGTATGGTATTATTGTATAATATACTATGTCTGGTTCACTAAATCAAAATGATGTAGCAAAACAAAGAAATAGGACTATGTTGGATGTGGTGAGGAGTATGCTTAACAACTCTAAACTTCTTCATTCATTGTGGAGAGAAGCCCTTAACTGCAACATATATATAAAATCGGGTTCCTACTAAAGTTGTTTGTAGAACACTATTTGCATTATTAAAAGATTGAAAACCAAGTTTGAAATATATGCGTGCTTAGGATTGTCTCGCTGAAGTTAGGGTTTATAGCCCTTAAAAAAATGAAGTTGAACCTAAGAACTATAAGTGGGTATTTTATTAGTTATGTTAAAAAGTCGAAAGGTTATAAATTTTATTATCCATAGAATGTCACTAGATTTGCGGAATTAAGAAATGCAAAATTTCTTGAGAATGATATGATTATTGAGAGTGATCAACATTGAAACTTGATTTCGATAATGATCATACTGAAAATACTCCTATATTGAAAAATAGATTACTTATTGTAAGTGACATACATCGTAATTGGGTGAATGTTGAACAAATAGTGTATGAATAATCACATCAGGCTAGAGATGCGCTAGTACAACAAGTTGGTCGTGAGAAAAATAAAGAACTTGGAAGTTCTTAAGTAACTGGTAGATCAACCACCTCCACAAGAAAACGTTGATGAACCATTAAAGAAATCAACTAGAGTGAGAAAACCAGCAATATCTTATAATTTTGTTGTTTACCTATAAGAAAATGACTATAATATTGGAGATAAAAATATCCCTAATATGTTTTCACAAGTGATGAATAGTAATAATTCAAAATTATGATATGAAACCATGAAAGATGAAATTGATTTTATAGTTACAAACCAAGTCTTGGATCTTGTCAAGTTGCCTAATGGGATTGTAAATGAGTCTTAAAACAAAAAAAAAACTCATTAGGCAACATTAAACGATATAAAGTAAGACTCGTGGCAAAAAATTTATACAAAATGAAGAAATTGATTATCGATAGGCTTTTTCTCTCGTTTTAAAAAAAAAACTCCTTTTCATATCATCATGACACTAGTAGTGCATTTTATTTTGAATTACATCAAATGGATATGAAAACAATTTTCCTCAATGGAGATCAAGAGAAAGAGGTTTATATGAAATAACTCAAGGGGCTTTCTTCAATTGATGGTGAGCATCTTGGTTGTAAGCATAAGAAATCGATATATAGACTCAGATAGGCCTCCGTCGGTGTTATCTTAAATTCGATAATGTAATCTCTTCTAGTTTTATTGAGAACATTAAAGATTTAATATATATACCATAAGGTTAGTGAGAGTAAAATTAGTTTTCTTGTCTTATATGTCGATGATATATTGCTTGCAACTAATGATATAGAATTGTTACATGAAGTAAAAATGTTTCCCTCTTAATATTTTGATATCAAGGATATGGTGAAGTGTCTTATGTCATTTTCGTTAAGATTCATAGATATAGATCTCAAAATGTCTTGGGTTTATCTCAAAAGGATTATATCATTAAGGTTCTTGAGATATTTCAAATGAGTACTTATACATCTTTAGTAGCTCCCATAATAAAGGAAACATTATAATTTGGATCAATGTCTGAAAGTTGATCTTGAGAGGGAACAAATTAAAAGCATTCCATATATTTCAGTCTGTACAAGATCAAATATTGCATTTGTTATTTGAATGTTAGGGAGATATCAAAGTAACCTCGCATTGAACATTGAAGAGTTGTAAAAAAAGTTACAAAGTATCTTCAATAGACCAAAGATTACATGCTTACATATAAGAGATCTTCTAATTTTGAGGTCATTGGATACTTGGATTTGAATTACGCTGGTTGCACTGATTCTCGTAAATCCACATCTATATACATCTTCATGCTTGCTAACGGAGCTATATCGTGGAGAAGTGTAAAACAGATTTTAGTTGTCACTTCTATTATGGAAATCAAATTCGTTGCGTGTTTTGAGGCTACATATCATGTTATTTGATTAAAGAGTTTCATGTATAGCTTTCGAGTTGTTGAGTCTTTTTCAAGGTCATTGAAGATGTATTGTGATAATGAAGTTGTTGTATTCTTTGTTAAAAATAATAAAAGTAAAAGTCGAAATAAACACATTGATATTAAGTATTTAGTAGTTAGATATGGCATTAAAGCAAATGAAGTTCTCATCGAACACATTGGCACTAAATTAATAGTTACAGATCCTTTGACGAAAGACATGTCACTAAAGATGTTCAATAATTATGTATTCTATATAGGATTTGTTATATTTTAAACTTGATATGTGATGTTAAGTGTATAACATGTTATTTGTTGAAACTCTATTATTTATTTGTCTTCTCATTATGAGTGTACACATTATATTGAGAATGATAAAATTGTTATATATATATATATATATATATATATATATATATATATATATATATATATATAAAATATGTGTTTGGACCCGAATAAGCATTGTAGACTTATTCATAAAGTTTAAACCAAATTGTGACTTATTAAGAATATTCTACATTGTAATACATGAAAAGTAATACTTGACTAAAAAAGGCTTACCGGTATAATTCATATATAATACTCTTCTTTTGAAGTATTAATATTGTGGATAATGTTATGCATGGTGATATATGTTTAAACTAAGTAGGAGAATGTTGAAATTTAGTCTAACTTTATGTGGCTTTCATGATCAAAATATGGTGTTTTTCTTTTGGGTCCGTGATTTGGTCTTTTTTTCTGTCTATGTATCCTATCACCTTAGAAGTGCAACATATCAAAAAATATTAAAAGATTAATTGAAAAATCTATCATCACAGGAAGTATACTTTCTTTATTATAAATATATTTATGTTTGATTTATAAGTGATGCATATAGTGGATGTCATTGTATATATCTACTTGTTTTCGTTGCACAGATTGATCTTGGTAGAGCTTGGGTTATGAAATATTCGTGTCAACTTTATTTCAAGGAGATGCAATTATCTTTATAAGTCCCTTGTTTGATGATCTGATCTGACCATGATCTATCTTACTACTTGATGAATGCATTCATCATTCATTAACTATACGTCAACATTGATAATTGTCTTAGCTCAATGGTTTCCACAGTGTAAAGAAAGCTGCACCAGATTAATTACATGCCGATACTTGTAAAATTATTGATCTTCCATATCATAGCGGTATATATATAGTTAATAGTTTGGGACCATATCGATTACCCATGGAAGCCACTAAACAAAGCAAACGCATGCACCTTGCCCACTTATACACAAAAAATGTTAGAAATTCTAAATTTGCACGCTTCCACTTTCCCATTCTCTAACAAAACTAGATATTGCTTCTAGCATAGTGTACATATTGTTGGCCTAATTAATAACATTGGACATCGAAGCTAAATTATCATACTAGATTGTAATTACAAACATACAGCAAAATTTATGTACGCACATATATTGATTGATATTATTTTTATCTAGTTTATCTTGAGTAGAGCAACAAAGGGTCAAGCCAAAGCTTGAAGGTGGTCGACGGGTGCTTTCGGAACTTCATGTGAAACGTTAGGAGAAAAGATAATTATATCCGTGTGAGATCCTTCTGATGTTTATATGTGTGTTGATCAAATTTGAACATAAGCATTGACTTGGTGTGTTCATGGGAAGGAGAAAAGGGTATTGGCTTCTTGAAAGTATATAATCTTAGGAGCTTCCTTTTCTGCCGCTTTTCCTTTCTGGACTAGCATTGAAATACGCGGTATAAAATTATATTAGCGTTTAAATTAGTGAATGATATTAGCCTCGATTTCTCTTATTCTTTGCCTCTGCTGTCCATATATCATTTACTTATCTGGTTCATTAATCCCTGGCGATTTCATTTGGTAATTGAATTTCCTGGAAAAAGCATGAACAAATTCATTACTACAGAATAAATCGCATCATTCTCCTTTGAGTGGAACACTTGCTAATCAATCTTTTAACAGAGCCTAAATGCAATAGCACTCACCTGACAAAAGATAGCAAACCACACATGCAAAAGGAGAAGATTTTTTTTTGCTTCGTAAATGTCACAATTGAAATGGGGAAGAAAGAAAAGCCAAAAAAAAGGGTAGTCCTAAGAATGAGATACCCAGAGAAAAAAAAAATCTCATCATAACTGGGAGCATTTGCTTCCACAAGCAGTTTGGATCTTTGATTCCAACAATGTGACGTATTTGTCAAGCATCGACACTACAGCTTCCAATTCAGTAACTTGTTGGCCTATTAAGTCAATTTGCTGCGTATATCCATAGAATCTACAATTCTTTTCCTTTAATTGCTCTACGTATACTCTCAGTCCAGCAGCAACATCTCCAAAGTTGTCTTACTCTTCTGCCACTCGAGGTTCATCCTTTCCAGAAGCTGCAGTTGGCAATTTGTACCCGGGACAAAAGTTGAGCAGACACTAGTTTCACTACTACTTCGACAAAAGAAACAATAAGAGTCACTTTATATCACAGAATTCCAAATAAATGAGAACTTTTCATTCACTAAAAGTCTCGAGTTCTTTTAGAGTAAATAGTAGTTAATATACGATTCCATGTTGCAGCACATAACGGCAAATATCTCCAATATTAAAAAAAAAGTAAAAAAATTGCTGCACTCATCAATACTAGAAATCTTAGGGCAGCATGCTATGTAATATACCACTAGTACTGTGCTTTAATAATAAGTATGAGTGCATGAAAAAATAAATTTCTTCAGTTACATACTTCTTCATATAGCACAGAGGTCAAAACAGAAAGGAAACTGTGATACTGGAATATCTTGCACCATGTAAATAATGTTAGGTAATATTCTGTAAGTCTAAGTTTGGAGAAATAGATAAATTAGATGGGTAGTTATTTATAAGGCCAGCTTTTCCTAGAAAAATCATCCAAAGGCCAAAGCAAATAAACTTAAGCCCTCTTCTTTGCGTCCACCATAAATGAACTGCACATATTTTTGGTAATTCTTTGATGATACAACTGCTCTTATCGTTCATTAAACTGAAGTTCACGCAGTCTAATCTGAACCACTGCAGAAGAGGAAAAGCTCCATATATTTCAACTAGGTATAAGCATCCTGATTTTTCAATTACAGAAAAAGTTTTATCAATGAAAAGATAACGAGCAAAGAAAAAAACACTAGATCTAAGCATGTCCAAAATCTCTGCAGCCCACATAGTTTGTATACTCGCAATTCAAGTGGGGAAAGAAATTGGCATTCCCATACTTCACTAAATAATCCAATCACATAAGAGACCTAAATCAATGCAAGGAAGCCTAGTGCAGGGCAATCTCCGATGTAAGCTTTCATGAATTAAAACATTTTACATGAAAACAATTTGCTATCTAGCCAAAAGATGTTGACATACCCAGGTCAGTGGCAAATCTGAGAGAGATCAAATCTTCCTGTCACTGATGCTTGGGCCAGCAGTTAATGGAAGAAGAAGGTCATTGTCAACGCCAAGGAAAACAGAGGGAGTTTGATCGTAGCTGTTTCATCATTAGGGAGAGGGAGTAAGGAGTTTTGACCACCCCCCATGTTAATTTTCAATGACATTTCTGTTATGAGCTGTTACGAAGTATTCCCATAATATACCATTCACAGGATTTCAAATGGTAGCGATTCAATGCCTAAATTTTTATACTTAATAATACAAGAAGATAATCCCAGAAATTGAGGTAGACTGATCAACGAACAAGTCAGGAATTTGCTTGGCTCATCAAATTCAGCTAGTTTGCTTTTCTTGTTTGAGCTCAAATGTAGTTTATCTATACACTTCTTCCCTTAAGCTCTGTTTTCTTTCAAAGGAATTATACATCAAATAAGGTATTTCATACGTTGAAGCATTACATTCTTACATTGATATTGATTCAAACCTGAATAATATTTTTTCACAAATGGATACAAAAACTGAACATTTTACTAATAATAAGTTTCACAGAGGATGTACTGCAACACGGCTATCTTGGCTGTGCTGCAGTTTTCCAGCTGTTGGATTCAATCTAATGACTGGAAATTAAAACACTACCCACCCACCCACCCCCCCCGGCCTTCGTCTCCAACCACCGCGCTCCTAGTCCCCTCCTCTCGTCTTGGCTGACAAGATGGCAGGCGGGCCACAGTAGTGGCGAGGGCTATGGGGAGCTGCGGAATGGCAGGGAGGAGGGGTCACAATGGCGGCAACGAGGCTCCGACGGCGGGGACGCAAAGGCAAGCGATGGCTGGGCTGCGACGGTGGTGAGGTCATAATGATGGCGGGTCGCGGATGCGCACGGTGGCAAGGATGCGGTGCTTGGCTATGCTGAACGGCGGTGACCCCAAGCAAGCACTGTCCAGGTGCTGGGGAAGAGTCAACAAGGGTACTGGGCGACAGCATCATTGGCTGGCAGCGGATGGCGAGGTTGCTGGCGGTAGGGTGGGGGGGGGGGGGGGGGGGGGTGAA
>JAVDBV010083037.1:0-12170 GCA_032619315.1 Piper longum | reverse complement strand
TCGTCCGCCTGCGATCCGCTAGCCCTAATCTGAATGAGGGCATAAACTTATACATTAGTATAATTTTTATTTGCATGAAGCTACATGCAACTACATGACTAATTTACTTATCAATTTAAATGATGTAATTAGTTCATGTTAGTCTTAATTACCCATTACATTTTGAGCAAGTCTAATGATAATTAATTATCAATGTGATATAATTAATTAAATCTTTCTTCACATTTCAAATTAATTATCCCAATTATAATTCCTCAATTACTAGTTAATAATTTAATTATTAACCATGCCCCATACTAAATTACTAGTATTAGCATATTCTTTAACAAATTGGTATTATCATAATTTAAGGATATTTTTAATACCATTATTTTAATTTATTTAATTTAATAAAAGTTCAATTTTATATGATTATAATCTATTAATCCCTCGATTTAATTTAACCGCTTGTAACAAGCCGATTAATTATTAACCGTTTATTATTACCGTAATTTTATTATTATCGTAATCTCGTATTAAATTATTATTTTATCCACTTAACTCGTATCACATAAATTAATTATTTTTAAAGATTTATTTCGAGTTGATATTATTTTTTAACTCGAACCGGTGTCGAATCAACCTATATTTACGAAACTGCCATTCTTCTCCAACCTTCTTCTTCCCCAAAACAGCTATGCGTTGGGGTGTTTTCCAACGGACTGTACATCGCCGTCCCACCACCACTGGCCAATCTACCACTTTGAATCGACTCATCTCCGCCCCATCTTTTATTCTAACCATGACATTTAGGTATTGCTATCATGATCTGCCCCTAATCGACCCCCAAAGTCACCAATTTGATCACCGTCGCGACTGCGCTTCGTGCACCTCCGGCCGCCGTCGACCGCCACCGAACAGCTCCGCCATGCTTCTACGGTTCATCCCCAACAACCCCCAGCCACATGCCGGCCACGGCGACGCCGGAATCGGCTGATTACAGCAGAATCGGAGATTTCCGCCGCCCGTGCTTGCGTCACCGATTCCACCTCTGGCGTGCATCGCCGGTCTGATTGGGTCATCCCCTCAGTCACCTCGACCCTCTAAGGATCTTTTCCGACCAGATTACAACCCAATCGCTGGCCCGACCGGCCGGATTTCTTCACCCACCGTCGTCGGCACTGTTCACGCCCAAAACTCCGACTTTTCCAATTTATTTCTTTTCTTTAAGTTTTGTTGATTTAAAACTTTAATTCCATGATTATGAAGTTTATTATCGATTCTAATATATGTATGAATGAAAACTTAGAAAAAAAAAGATAAGGAAAATTACCCGAGAAAAGGAGGAAACCGGCGTATGTGTGAGGAAGAAATATGAAGATGATGTTCTCCCCTTTCTCCTTTTTATAATGTTATGAAATGACGGCTAGGTATACTTCGCCCGTATTTCACTTAATCGGGTAACCGGGTAATTGGGTAATCGACATGATTCACTTAATCATTTAAACGGTTACACAGTATGGTTCACTTAACCGATTAAATTGGTAAATAGTACAATTCACTTAACTAGTTAAACTGGTCAATCATACTTAACTAGCTAACGATAATTATTTTAATTAAAAATAAATTTTTTCATTTTCGATCCCACCGCGTCGAACGTTATTATTATTTTCTTTATTTTATTTTATTTTTTTCCGGGTCTTTACACCTATTCTGGAAAAGGAAATAAAATTATATATGAGTATAATTTTATTCATGTAGAAAATACATCCAACTACATGACTAATATAACTATCAATTTTAACAATATAAAATGTGCCATGTTGAACATAATTAATTATTTAATTTTCAACAATTCTAGTGATATAATTAATTATTCATGTGATATAATCATTTAAGTTCTTTTTTACATTTTAAATTAATTATCCCAATTATAATCCTCACTAAAATAATTTTTAATTTATAATGAATAATTAATTACTATTATTAATATATTCTTTAACTTATTTCTATTATCCTAATTTAAGAATATCACAAATAGAATTGTTTTTAATTTATTTAATTTAATACGGTTTCAGCCTTCCGTATTTAATTATAGTATTTCGTGATTTTATACACGATTATATTTTATTACCCCATTTTCTACATTGTTAATTCGTTATTATTATAATCATTTTATTTACCAAATATTAATTTAATTTGGTATAGGTGAAGTCTCTATTTTATATATCCCTTAAAGGTGAAGTCTTTATAACTCGTATACAATTAAATTAATTATTTTTAAGGTTTTAATACGAGTTGGTATTATTTTTTTTAACTCGACCTATATTGAGTCAACCAATATTTACAAGTTTGCCATCTTTTTCTTCCCCGACGTTCTTTTTTTCTCCACACCTTCATCTTGGCACCAAAACCAGCACCGTCTTCTTCTTCTTCAACCCAAAACTAGATTACAACTTTTAATTACTTGAGCAATTTAATTGGAACCCCAAAGATCCAAATTTTGTCACAACTACTCAATGGGAATCTGGATTGTACTCTTCATGGCGACTGACCAGCACCACCCAAGGTGACCCCGACATGGCCAACAACACCGTCCCAATCCTCCCCTCCTTGCACAAGAACCCAACACAAAAGAAGAGAAACACCACCCCCCTACTGAAATTTGTAGGACGTGATGCTCTCCTTCGCCATGAAATTCAATGGAAACCAACTTATACGAAATTACCACCAATGCATAAGCCCGTTGATGCTGAAACAGATCAACAACAACCTTGAATGGCTGCCGTAATTGATCACAAACGACCATGAACTGCTGCACGGCAGCAATTTGCATTCATAGATGATTTTCTGGTTATATTTTTAGTTTAATTCTCTTCTTTCTTATTGATTTCAGATTTTAGTTTCCATGATTATCAAGTTTATTATAATTTTTAACATATGTATGCATGCAAACTAAGAAGAAGATAGGAACAAACATACCCAAGCAAAGAGGAAGCTGGCGTCTGTCCAAAGGAAATAATGTGAATGATGCCCCCCCTTCTCCTCTTATAATGAAATGATAGCTGGGGTATGTGAAAACACACTTCGACCATGTTTCCCTTCGCCGGGTAACCGGGTAATTGATACGGTTCACTTAACTGGTTTAAATGATACTTAAACGGTTAAATAATACCTTACACTTTTTAACACCCTGCTTTTGGTTCGCTTAAGAACCGAATAAGAAATGTTACGTTTGAGTCGAGTCATATCTAATATTATTGGTCAGTGAGACTTGATCAATCAAATAGATCGAAATAACCCTCTTAGTGTCATGAGAATGGAAGACATTGTCAAATAAACAGAAAAATACATCGAATATAAATAAACGCAAGAAAGTAAATATTAGGTTGAGCTCAAGTGTGTGTAGCATTTATCTATCCTCCCACCAAAGTCGACTCAGGATTTGCATGACCTATATATATTATATGAAAACCGTCAGTAACAAATGTTACTGGTCCAAAAAATAACTAACACAATCTGGCAAATGGGTATTCCATTGCCTACGAAAACTTATGAAACTTCAAGAATGCCTCACACCGGGCAGTAAGCAAACATACTTAACAAATGCCGACTCGCATGCACGGCTCATAATCATAATCATACATATATACAGCGCTTACGCCCTCACACCTTCCATATTACCCGCCACTGTACTCGAGAGGAAAAAGGAATAATTAAGTTAGTGCCACATATTCTCAAAATGTGCTGCATTACGCAGTACCATCATACACCCGGACTACCTCATGGTTTGAAGGAGTACTAGGACTGTCCATACATATCTTCGTACCACTAATAAAATACGTAAAACAACGCGTACTCATATAATAGGCTTATGGATGAGGCTTGTATAATAAATTTATGGAGCTAAAGTTTGAAAACTAACAAGGGATCTCATCCTTGTAGTTTTATTAAACAAGTGTAAAAATGCGAGTAAATGGCCCGACATCAAAGGGATCCGATAAAACACCGCCAATGACGTCTTATGTTGAAAACACGATTAAATCTTACACGCAATGATTCAAGCAGAGAGGGAGAGAGTTCTACGGACCTGTGGTCCAAGCTCCAAGCGTATCTGCACATCAACAATGTGCTCAAACTCCAAAGCCTACATCGAAACGCACTGCTAAGTAACAAACTAATGTCTCTACATGATGTATGCTCGTGGTGTGTGCTCATATCATCAATACATCCTAATAAAAATATTGTACTAAATAAACATACAACACATAAATCGAGGTATAATATATAATAATAAATAAATGATAAATAAATAAATACACTCTTAGATATTTAAGTAATAATAAATACATTTACATAAATAGTACTCTAATCACAAAATAATATCAGTCATAAAACATAAGAATACATAATTAAATACAAATAAATAATAAGATACACATAACGAATAAATAATAAGTAAATCATGTGAATATGCATCTAAATTAATGTTAGCGGTTCTCGAATTACCGAAAACGGTCGAGACACGGCGGAAAACGGGCTGAAACTCAACTAAACTAGACCGAATCGAGCTGAACAAAACCAAATCAGGCTGAATGGCCTGAACCAGCCCGGGTTGGAAAATTGGTTGGGTTGGCTGGGCAGACCTAGACAAGATAGACGGACTCCGACATGCCCAGCTGCATTGGCGAATAAGATGTTGCAAGTGGACGCGGTCACGGATAAGCCGATGCGATCACGGGCAAGCTGACCACGAACCGGGTAAACGGGCCGAACAGGGGCGGTGGTGCCCGTCACCGGAGAATGGCCACGGCGGCGAGGCTGGTGGCACCGTCGGTCACGATTGAAAGAGGGGAGGATGAAAGAGGCATTGGTGGTGACGATCGGCGGAGTTCGGCCACTAGTTGGTCGGAAAACAGCAACAAAGACGGCGGATCACTGCCGAGTGCGGCGACTTCGCCGGCGGCAATCGCGGTCACAGTTGTGGTCGTGGGTGGTCTAAAAATGTAGCTCGCCTACGTCGGAAAACCGAAAGAAAGGGTGGCGACGGCTGTGGAAAATCGTCTGAGAAAACGTCGTTGCCGATGGCGATGGTGGTGGTGTCAGTGACGATCGTGGGTACGGACGGGTAGCCAACCGTGAGGTGGTCACGGTCGTACCAAACCGGTGGGCAGGGGTGAGGCGGAGGCTCACCGGCTGCAAGTCAAAGTGGACGGCTCAGATCTTGCCATGTGGCATGGTCTGGTCATCCGACAACTCGTTACCTAGTGGGACCCACCTATGGGTATATGCACTATAGATATGGACGGTAAGTTCGGATCGAGACCGCCTAAACTTGAAATTGACTCGAGTCCTGAAATTGACTCTATAGGCGGGAATCAAAGGAATAAGGTTAAATGGGCCACGAAACCCTAAAGTCAAACAAGATGGCCCCACAGGAGCACAATCTAGCGATCCAAAATTCCTAAGCTGTATGCAAATGATGTACCTATAAAATCTCGAACGGATACTAAACGCTGCAATGGCCTAAATCTATGCCTAAAATCTTAGCTAGCATATACAAAGAAATAGGTATACCTCGATATACAAATTACTTATAATCCTATCATCTCCATGTCGGGCATACTCAATCACTATAACAAGGTCATATGGCTATCTGGGTCCATACTCATAATCTGAAACTAGTTTGGCTCGATCTCGCTCGAACCAACTAGAAAATGACCCAAATAAGGCAAAACTCGAATTAGGTAAACCCTAACCCGAAAATGGCACACTTGATCGGGTAATTAAAAATTAACTGGGTGACGGGTAAATAATTTAAATAGAAATATTAATTTTCCAACGTTCGATCCTATCGCGTGGAAGTTTTTTTTCGAGTCTTTTCATACATATTGCATGTACTATAGGTGGGCCCCAGTAGGCCATGAGTTGTTAGATGTTCAGATTGTGCTACATGACAAGATCTAAGCCGTCCATATCAGCCTTTGCTTCACATGTTGGTTTATAGAGATTCGCACAATTTTGAGGATTTTCACCTTAGTGCCACAGCCACTTTGGTTCGCCACCGATGAGATCCCAGCCATCCTCGGGCCACCGGATCGGTTCGACCGTGACCACCTCGAGGCTAGCTACTACTCCATACCCACCATCACCTTCGGTGCCGCAGTAGTCGTCACTGGCAACAACATCTTTGTAGTTGATTTCTGCCACTATTGCATCCTTTCGGGCCATTTTCTAGGGACAGAGAGCCTCCTCCAGCTACTCCTACCACCCACATAGCTTCTATTCGCTGAGAGCTTTATTTTGAGACTGCTGATGAACACCCCCGTGGCCACGACGCAGCCACACTCACATCGGTTTTGCCATCTTTCTGGACATTTTCTGGTTAGCCAGTGGCTATAATGAGCCAATTGTCACAACCAGCATCTCCACCTTGATGCCTTTTGTCGATCCCGACTAGCGGCAACCGAGCAGCACTACTGTAAGGATTTTTCAGCGACAGGAAATGGCCGCCCTGTCTAGCCCGTTTGCCTGTGCTCGTGTTCGTTCTACATGTGTTCGTGTCTGCCTGTCTATGCCCGAGTTCGTGCTTGAGTCCGTGTCAATCATGTCCGCCCAGTTAACCCAGCCAATTTTCCAGTTAACCCAGACGAAGTTGGTTCAGCTCGATTGGTCCGGTTCAATTGATTTTTACTCTGTTTTCAGTCGTTTATAAACTGTTTTTGGTAATTTAAGAACCCATAGAATAGTTTAGATGCATATTCAAATTATTTAGCATATTCCAATGTTATGAGTATTTTTTAATATTTTTTTGTTTATTTAATCATTATTTTCTATTTATTTCTATATTTTTATCGTATATGACGAATGTTTACATGATTATATGTTATTACTAATGTTATATTTAGTTACAAATATTAGTCTTATTTATGAATAAACTTGCAAATGGGCATTCCATTACCAATAGAAACTTATGAAACTTCAAAATTACATCACACTGGGCGGCGAGCAAGCATATTTAAACAAGTGCTAGCACGCATGCACTAATAATATTCATATTCACACATACAACGCTTACACCTTCACATCCACCATATTACACCCACCACGGTACTCAAGTTGCAAAAAGAAGAGTTAAGTTAGTGCCACAAATTTCGAAAATGTGGTGTGTTACACAATACTCTCATATACCACACTATCTTAGGGTTTGAAGGAGTACTAGTGCGTTCCATACATATCTGCATAGCGCTCACTCTCCAATTCGTGAAATCTATAAAAATGCATGTACTTATATAATAAGTATAGGGAAGAGGTTTGTATCATTTATTTCTAGAACATCAGTTCGAAAACCAAAAAGGGTTCTCATCCTTATAGTTTTATTAAACATGCATAGAAAACACAGCTAAATAACCCACATCGAAGGGATTCGATAAAACACTGCTGATGTCGTCCTGCATTTAAAACATAGTAAAACTTGTCAAGTTGGGAGTGAAGCAAAGATCAAGCAAAGGGAGACTCCTACGGACCTGTGTTCTAGCTCTATGCGCATCAACAATTCTACGGTGAATTTGGACTATGTTAATAAGTAAATATATCTTTAATAATAATGAGTAATCATATAAACATGCATTATAATTAATAAATACACAAATAATAAGAAATAAATAATAATAATAAATAAATAAAATAATAAATAAAGAAAAATAATCATAACATCCAAACATGCTAAATCATGTGAATATTTATCTAAATTAATATAGGGGTTAACAAATTACCAAAAACGGTGTAAGAACGGACAAGAAGGTCCAAAATTGAGCTAAATTAGACCGATTTGAATCAGACCGAGTCGAGTGGGTGAACCAGACCGAGTTGTGTAGGATGAACCAGCTCCATTTGGGTTAACTAGAAAATGGGCAAGGTTGACTAGGCGGACATGAACTAGACTGATGAACATCGACATGGGATCGGGCTGGCGGACTCGGCACAGCTAGGGGGACACGAATGATGGTGGCAGACATGAACGCAAATGCGGGTGGCGAGAATGATCACGAGCATTTCCCGTCATTGGAAAATGCCAATGACAAGATTGACAAAGGGCATCAAGGCGGAAGCGCTGGTGGCGACGATCAGTGGATTCTGGCCACTTGTTGGCTGAAAAATTGTAAAAAAAAGAGCGGAATCGCTGCAAGTGTAGAGGTGTCACTGGCAGTGATCCCCGGCCATGGTAGTCGTGGGTGGTCTCGAAATGGAGATCTCGAATGGATGAAGCTTTTTTGGTAGTCGGCTTTGGTGGAGGACAGTCACTAGCACCGGAAATGGCCTGAAAGGTGACTTTGGCGGCAAAAATTGATTGCAAAAATGCTGTTTTGGGCCGTGACTGCGGCAACACTAGTGCCTATCGTGCATATGGACTAATAGCCAACCACAAGGTAGTCCTAACAACTATGGCAGTGCCATTGGCAATTTGGTGGTCAGAAGAAGGCCGGGGTCTAGCCGGCGGCGAGCCAAAGTGGTGGCGGTGCTAAGGGTGAAGAACTTCAAAAATTGGAAGAAAACAGCTGGAAATCGATGAGTGAAGCTAAGGCTAAGTGGACGGCTTAATTATGCCATGTGGGTTGATCCTAACGTCTGACAACTCGTAGCCTAGTGGAGCCCAGCTATTGCTATATGCACTATACATGTGGACAGAAAGCTCAGATCGAGACGCCCAAAATAGAAATGCCCAGAGTAGAAAGTAACTTGAATTCTAAAAGTGACTCTATAGGGGAGAATAAATGCAAGAAGGCTAAATGCACGTCGAACCTTGAAGTCAATCGGGTAAAAACAATTTGCTACTTAATCAAGCTAAGCTCACAGGGGCACAATCCGGTGATCCAAAACCCTATGATGCATGCAAATGAGATACCCTGAAAATCCAAAACGGATAGTAGACACTACAATGACCTAAATCTAAGCTTAAAACCCCGGCTAACTAATACAAATAATCTGTACACCTCACATATTCACTGATAACTTATACCTTGATCATTTGCATGTTGGGCATACTTAGCCATTATAACATGTTCATATGGCCATCTGGAGCATACTTATGGTCTAAAAGCTGGTCTGGCTCGAGCTTGTTTGAGCCAACACGATACAAACCCATACATGAAAAAATACAATTGGTACAACCTTAATCTGAGGTTGGGGTTTTACAGAGTTATACTTAAGTTTTTTTAACAAAAGTATAAATGAATAAAAATCCTAATGGTATAGAAATCCTGAATGAAGTATTTATCAATTAGAAACAAAATTTAATTTGACTAATGTATTTATAAATATACAAGTATAATTTAAGAAATTTTAAGAATTCCTAATTTAAGTAGAATTATACTAAAAAAACCGATTTTAGGAATTCCTAATTTAGTGTCCTCTTGTAACACCCCGATTTCGGTTCACTTATGAACCGAATCAGAATTGTTGCGATCCAGTCGAGACATGTTTAAAGTTGTTCATTGGTACAACTCGATCGAAAAAATAGATCGAAACAACCTTCTTGGTGTCATGAGAATGGAAGACATTATTAAATACATGTCAAATCACATCGAGCATAAATAAAAGTATGAAAGAAAATAACTACGTTGTGCTTAAGTATATGTAGCGGTTATCTACCCTCTGACCAACGTCGACCTAAGATTGTAAGACCTATATATATTATATGAAAAACGTCAGTAACGAATGTTACTTGTTTAAAAAATAACTAATAGAAACTGGCAAATAAGTATTCTATTATCCACAAAAACTTATAAAACTTTAAGATTGCCTCACATTGGGCGGTAAACAACATATTTAAGCAAGTGCCAGTTCACATGCACGTCTCATAATCATATTTATACATACAACGCTTATGCCCTCACATCTTCTATATCACCCTCCACGGTACTCGAGTGACAAAAAGAATAGTTAAGTTAATGCCACAAATTCCTAAAATGCACTCCATTATGTAGTACCCTCATACACTACACTACCTTAGGGTTTGAAAGAGTACTAGCGTGGTCCATACATATCTACGTACCACTTATTCTCCTATTCGTGAAATTCGTATGGACTAGTGGTCCAAGCTCCAAGCGTATCTATACATCTACGGTGAGCTCGAACTCCGAGACCTCCATTGGAACCCACTATTAAGTAAAATAATAATATCTCTATATGATGCGTACTCGTAGAGTGTGCCTATATCATAAATACATCCTAATAATGAAAAATAGTGCTAACATGGCTACAACTAAGCATTTGGCAAGCAAATTGGGGCATAATAATAAATAAATACGCACATAGATAATTAGGAAAATAATAGATACATGAATATAAATAATACTCTAATAAAAATAAAAATAATAATAATAATACTACATAAATACACGACTAAACATAATTAATATTATATATATACTCATGTAAGTAAATATATAAATATTTAATAATTCCATAAATAAAAAATAAACAAATACTTAATACTCATTAGTCATTAATATTAGTAATATCATAGTGATACAATACACGCAAACAAACAAATTGATAAATAAATAAATAAATTTAGTAAACGTAAATGAGACTAATAATAATAAGTAATTATATCATTTTTAATAATAAATAATAAATAAATAAATAAATAAATAACTGACTAATATTAATTAATCATTAACAATATTAATATAAATATCAATTTTACAAACATATTACTAATTACGTATAAATCATAACACAAGTAAGAAAATAATTAATAATCAATTTATTGTTTAAATAAAATAAGACAACATGAACAACAATTATATCTATGAATAAATACATTATCAAGAACAATAAGTTGTCACATAATCAGTTATCTCAGTCAACAAATATATAAATAACAAGAAATGCATAATTCTGTATAAATAAATAGAAACATTAATAAATAAAGAAAATTACTCATAACATCCTAACATGCCAAATCGTTTGAATATGTATCTAAACTAATATAAGGGTCCTCTAATTACCAAAAATTATCAAGAAACAGTCAAAAATAGGCTAAACCATACCAGATAGAGCTGATCGAGAGCGGATTGGGTTGAATCAACATGGTATGGGTTAAACAAACTGTTGGGCTAGGTCGGTTTGGTTGATGGACATGGACATGGATATAGACTGGTGGAGTCAAGCATGACCAAGTGCACATGAACACGGGCAGGCAAATGCGAACATGGGCATGCGGACATGAACATACATAAACGGGCCGCATGGGGCTGCTATTGCCCGTTGCCAGAAAACATCTACGGCGGCATGGCTGGTGTTGCGTGTCTGTCGGGATCGATTGTCCATGTGACAAGGAGCATGTTGGTTGTGGTGGTCGGTGGAATCCGGCCACTGGCTGGGCTGAAAATGGCCGGTAAAGAGGTAGAATCACCATGGGTAAGGCAGCGTTCGTGACGGCAATTGCGTCTACGGCGATGGGCGTGGGTTGTCTCAAAATGAAGATCCTATCAAGATGAAGCTGTGTAGGTGGTCAGATTGGTCGGTGGTGGCTCACCAACCTTTGAAAACGGTCCAAACAGTGGCAGGGGCAGAGACATAGGCTAGCTCCAAAAACTCCCCCACCGGCGGCGACTAGGGAAACGCCGGTGGTCGTGACTGGTATGAATGGAAAGCCGGTCATGAGGTGGTCATAGGAGTGTCGGTCTAGTGGCTGGGGGTGGGGCGGAGGCTCCCAGGCGGTGAGCTGAAGTAGCAGTGGTGTTATGGTTGTAAAGTTATGAAATTGTAGGAAGGTCACTGAAAATTAAAGGGAGAATCCTAGGATTAACGTGGACGGCTCAGATCTTGCCATGTGGCACGATCTGAACATCCGACAACTCATGGTCTAGTAGGACCCATCTATGAGTATATGCGACATATATATAGATGAAAAGTTTGGATCGAGACCGTCCAATGTCAAAACTAACTCGAGTCATAAATTGACTCTATAGGTAGGAATCAAGGCAAGAATGGTAAATGGGCCTCGATACCCAAAATGCAATCAAGCTAGGCCCACTGGGGTACAATCGATGATTCGAAATCCCTCTAATGGATTAAATGTGATACCCTGAAAATCCTAAATGGATACTAAATGATTCTATGGCCTAGATCTAGCCTAAAATCTTGGCTAATTCATAAAAACGATATATATATATATATAT
>JAVDBV010083035.1:0-21374 GCA_032619315.1 Piper longum | reverse complement strand
ATATATATATATATATATTGTCAATGTGACAATTGATTGATCAAAGCATGAGTTGGATTCATTTTCTTTTATGATTTGACTAAGTTAATGACATCTTTACCAAAACTATATAAGTCAAAAAACTTGAAGTAGTGGTGACTTGGTAGAAAGAAAATTTGGTTCCGCGCGATAAACTATATTTCAAATATCATTTCCCAACAACTCCGGCGTTTAATAAAAATGATAAGAAGTACAATAAAATCTACAACCCTTCTTCTCTGATCTATTTTTTGTTTCTTGATTATATATTTTGCAACGTAAGCTATGTTGGATGTTGGACGTATATATATTTTATAATTGTATCATATACTTTTAGTATTAAGGTTTGAGCCTAAATTAAATTGATCTATTAAAGTTAAGGTTAATGAGTCATATAATTAAAGATAAGTGTGGATAAATATGTGTAGATACCGGTTTTTGTAATCTCTAATTTATGATGGGTTAAATTGGAATTATGAAAGATAAAGATAAAAATATGGTTATAAGTATAAATACGGTTATGGTCCCCGAATTCGTACGAAATTTTTATTTCTGGTATCTCATTATCCAGAAATTTAGTTTTGAAGAACTTGTGCAGAATTTGGAAGATCAAAACCTCAAAATATCAAGAATCATATTGTTTTATGGATTCAGGCATGCTTCTGCTATTCAATTATATTTCCTTGATGATTTGATATAAAAAACAATAAAGTTTTGGGTTTTAACAAGTGGCATCAGAGCCAACTTCATATTAAATCATTGAGGATTAGTTTTTATTTGTGCTAAATTTTGGATTGAGTCAATCATCCACTTTGGTATTTTATTAAAAGAAAAAAAAATTGGGAGGGCCTCGATCCAAAAACAATACTTGTTTGTATGAAAAAAAAATATTTATGGTTCAAATTTTTAGTATTTTTTTATTCACCAAAATTAAATGAGGTACTAACTGACATGGTTTACATCAAATCTTTTATGGTTTTCAACTTATTGGGAATATCTCAAATTTTGTATTTAGTTATTGGAATACCCCAAATTTTGTATCGTCAATGGTAAGGAAAATATAAGGAATTTGTATATGAGATATTTATTCCCAAATGAAGGTCTATCTTTTGGTAAAATATCAAATGAGGAAAATAAAGTTACAAAAGGTTATAATTTTAAAAATTTTCAAATAAAAATATTTTTATAACATTTTCAGCTTTATTTATTTATTTTTGGGATTATTAAATTCAAATTATGGTTCAGTTATAATTAATATGTTAGAATTTATTTATGACTACAATATGATGCCAAAGTAGCATTTTTTGTAAAAATTAATTTATTTTAAAATATTAAGGTGGTTGTGGGTATATGATTCATGTGAATATTAATCGGCCTAAAGGAAAGTCAATATTTGACAGAATTATATATTCATTTGTGGTAATAAATATATGATAATTATCAAGTTTCCATGTGAATAATAAATCGGCCCAAATGAAGGTTTATTATTTGACGTGATTTATTGTCCATATTTGATTACTGCACAAATAGTATCACTTACAAATTAATATTTGTATCCAAAGACTAAATATTAATGTTGTGCTAGGTATCTGTTGATGGGATTAACCATTATTTGAATTATTAATCTTATTATGTGCATGATATTTTGTTCTATTTTCAGTTAATCAATCCGCTTCTATGATTTCTGTCAACATCAATTCAGTTCCAATGTTTAAAAATAATTTTAAGAATTGGAAAGAAAGCGTAATGATTATTCTCGGCTGCATGGATCTTAACTTTGCATTAAGGACTAAACAACCTGTTTATCTTACGGACAAAAGTTCCATTGAGGAATAACGGGACATTGAGAAGTGGGAAACATTCAAATCGCATGAGTCTTATGATCATGAAGCGTGGAATTCCAAAGACCTTTAGGGGTGTGTGTCTAATAAGGTTACTACAGCCACTGAGTTTCTTAAAGAAATTGAAAAGCGTTTTGTATATAAAAAATAAACTTTTGTTGAACTTGATTTCAATGAAGTTTAAAGGCAAAACAAGAATAAGGGAATACATCTTAAAGATGTCAAATATTGCTTCAAAACTAAAATCACTAAGGTTAGAGCCATCTGAAGATTTACTCGTGCATTTAGTTTTAATTTCTCTTCCTACACAATTCAATCAATTCAAGGTTAGTTACAACTATCAAAGGGACAAATGGACTCTTAATGAGCTCATTTCTTATCGTGTGCAAGAAGAAGAAAGGTTGAAGTTAGAAGAGGCTGAAAGTGCTCACTTAGCTAGTACCTATCAGGACAAAAATAAGAAAAGAAAGAGGGATAAGGAAGCTGATAATGGGTCTCACAAGCAACAGCAAAAGAAAGAAAATCAGGCTTCTTGATGTTTTTTTTGTGGTAAACCTGGACATATGAAAAATAAATGCACTAAGTATCACTCCTGGCGTGTAAAGAAAGATCTATTTCTTAATTTTGTTTGTTCTGAGGTTAATTTAGTTTCAGTACGGCTTCTTGGAATGGTCATTTACCTTTGTGGGTCATTCCCTACATACGGACATTTGTGGGTCATTCCCTTCGGCTTCTTGGAATTGTCAACAATATTTTATTATGTTTATAGACGATTATTCTCGTTATGATTACCTTTATCTCATTCATGAGAAATCTCAAATATTGGACGTGTTTAAGGAATATAAGGCTATAGTTGAGAACCAACTTGACAAAACTATTAAGGCTATCAGATCTGACCATAGTGGTGAATACTATGGTAGGTATGATGGATTATGTGTACAACATCCAGGACCATTTGCCAAATTCCTAGAAGAGTGTGGAATCGTCCCACAATACACAATGTCATGTACTCCTAGTATGAATGGTGTTGTTGAGAGACAAAACCTAATATTAAAAGACATGGTGAGAAGTATGATTGCTCATACTACTTTACCTGATACACTCTGGGGTAAGGTACTAAAGACAACAGCATATCTTCTTAATAGAGTACCAACAAAGGCAACAATCAAGACCCCTTATGAATTATGGACTGGAAAAAAAGCATTTATGCATTTACGCATTTGGGGTTGTCCAGCTGAGATAAGGCCTTATAAGCCAAATGAAAGGAAACTTGACTCAAGAACAATAAGTAGCTATTTTTTTGGGTACTCTAAACGGTCTAGGGGGTATAAGTTTTATGATACCACAACAAGATCATTCTTTGAGACAATAAATGCTCAATTTTTTTAGAATGTTGAGTTTAGAGGGGGAAATGATGTTAGGGACTTTGTTTTTGAAGAAGATATTTTTCTTCCTATGATTGTTTTTTATAACAATCAGGATCATATTTCTGATGTTGCTCAAGAAACAATACTAGAATTACAAGACAATGTCGAGAATCTCCCTAATCAAGTTATACATGAAGAGAAAACTTAACAACTTAAAGAACAAATGTTATTGAGGAGATCCACAAGAGAATGGAAAAATGCAATTTCAGATGATTATATCATCTTTCTCCAAGAATATGAGGATAACAATAGAAAGGTGGAAGATGATCCAATCAACTTCATCAAGTCATGAAGAGTTCTAATTCTCAAAAGTAGATTGATGTCACAAATGAAGAGATGAAGTCCATGAAAACTAATGATGTTTGAGATCTTGTCTCATTGCTTAGAGGTGCAAAACCTATTAGTTGTAAATGGATATTTAAAACCAAGAGGGATTCGAAATGTTATGTACAAAGATATAAGGCTCGTCTTGTTGCTTAGGACTTTACTCAAAAGGAGCATTGATTATAATGAGACTTTCTCTCTAGTTTCATCGAAAGACTCATTTAGAATAACTATGGCATTAGTGACACATTTTGATCTTGAGTTACATCAGATGGATGTAAAGACTGCATTTGTAAATGGTGACATTGATGAAACAATTTATATGGTGTAACCAGAAAACTTTGTATAGGAAGATTCAAAGAATATGATTTGCAAATTAAAGAAATCAATCTATTGACTTAAGCAGGCTTCTCGTCAATGGTATCACAAATTTCATCAAGTTATTCTCTCGTTTGGTTTTGAGATGAATGTGGTTGATGATTGCATATATCATAAGTTTAGTGAAAGTAAGTATATTGTTCTGGTTTTACATGTTGATGATATATTACTTGCCAGTAATGATATAGATTTTTTGCACAAAACCAAGAGATTTTTATCAAAAAAATTTGAAATAAAAGATCTTGAAAATGCGTCTTTTGTATTGGGAATTCAAATACATCGGGATCGTTCTCGATGTATAATTGGATTATCACAAAAGACCTATATAGAAAAGGTGCTTAAAAGATTCGGCATGCAAGATTATAAACCAGGAGATACCCCTGTTTCTAAAGGAGACAAATTTAGTCTCAATCAATGCCCTAAAAATGACACAGAAAGAAAGGAAATGCAAAAGATTCCCTATGCTTCAGTAGTGGGTAATCTTATGTATGTTCAAGTATGTACGCGTCAAGATATTACGTATATTGTTGGAATGTTTGGCATATATTTAAGTAATCCGGGATAAGATCATTGGATAGCTGCCAAAAGAGTCATGAGATATCTTCAGAGAACAAAACATTACATGCTTACATATTGGAAGTCAGATCAACTTGAGATCATTGGGTATTCTGATTCCAATTTTGCTGGATGTCAAGATAGTCGTCGATCCACTTTAGGCTATGTCTACCTGTTTGCTAAAGGAGTTATTTCTTAGAGGTAGCTTCTTCCACTATGGCAGCTGAATTCATAGCTTGTTATGAGGCATCCAATCAGGGAATATAGTTGCGGAATTTTGTCACAAGGCTGCGCACCGTTGATAATATTAAAAAACCACTTAAGTTATTTTGTGACAATCAGTCTGCAGTATTATATTCAAATAACAACACGAACTTATCTAAATCAAAACATATAGAGATCAAGTTCCTTATTGTGAAAGAAAAAGTTTGGAGTGGTAAAGTTTCTATAGAGCATATTGGGACAAACTATATGATTGGAGATCCGCTTACTAAAAGTTTACCGCCCAAGGTCTTTCATGAGCATGTAGCTCATATGGGTGTTGTATAATTTGACGATATGCTACTTTAGCAGAAGTTTATATTTGGTTTAAGGTTTACTCTGTTTTTAGTATTTTTGGTGATCTCATAAGGTTGGACCACTTGAAAATAGACATGTTTAGATCAAATTACATGTAATTTTCATGCTATAGATCTATGTAATTTAATTATGTTGATGTATGTGACTATAAATGGGTTTAGTTACGATAAATATAACGAAAATTGCTTTGATCATATATTAACATTAATTAATGGATGAGATTGTTATTTTAGAATAATAGTGTATGCTATTTTGGAGCTTATAAGGTTATATACAATTATTTGTATATATATAATCAAAGTGGGAGATTGTTGGATGTTGGACGTATATATATTTATATAATTATATCATATACTTTTATTATTAAGGTTTGGGCTTAAATTAAATTGACCTATCAAAGTTAAGATTAATAGGCCATTAATAATTCAAGATAAGTATGAATAAATATTTGTAGATACCGATTTTTGTAATCTCTAATTTATGATAAGTTAATTGAAATTATGAAAGATAATGATAAAAATACAATTATAAGTATAAATACGATTATGATCACCAAATTCGTAAGGAGTTTTTTTTTTTGGTATCTCATTATCCAGAAATTTAGTTTTAAAGAACCTGTACAGAATTTGGAAGATCAAAATTTCAATAAGTCAATAATCATATTATTTTTATGGATTTAGATATGTTTCCACTATTTAATTATATTTCCTTGATAATTTGATACGAAGAACAATAAAATTTTGGTTTTTAACCGGCTATCCAACCGTTGAAACGATTGCTCTCATTGCATTCACTAGGTAAAGTGGCAATAAGATGTATAATTTACCGTCTCTCTCCACTGAACAAGATTATAAACTTGGTAATTGCATTCACTAGGTAAAGTGGCAATAAGATGTATAATTTACCGTCTCTCTCCACTGAACAAGATTATAAACTTGGTAATTGCATTCACTAGGTAAAGTGGCAATAAGATGTATAATTTACCGTCTCTCTCCACTGAACAAGATTATAAACTTGGTAATTGCATTCACTAGGTAAAGTGGCAATAAGATGTATAATTTACCGTCTCTCTCCACTGAACAAGATTATAAACTTGGTAATTGCATTCACTAGGTAAAGTGGCAATAAGATGTATAATTTACCGTCTCTCTCCACTGAACAAGATTATAAACTTGGTAATTGCATTCACTAGGTAAAGTGGCAATAAGATGTATAATTTACCGTCTCTCTCCACTGAACAAGATTATAAACTTGGTAATTGCATTCACTAGGTAAAGTGGCAATAAGATGTATAATTTACCGTCTCTCTCCACTGAACAAGATTATAAACTTGGTAATTGCATTCACTAGGTAAAGTGGCAATAAGATGTATAATTTACCGTCTCTCTCCACTGAACAAGATTATAAACTTGGTAATTGCATTCACTAGGTAAAGTGGCAATAAGATGTATAATTTACCGTCTCTCTCCACTGAACAAGATTATAAACTTGGTAATTGCATTCACTAGGTAAAGTGGCAATAAGATGTATAATTTACCGTCTCTCTCCACTGAACAAGATTATAAACTTGGTAATTGCATTCACTAGGTAAAGTGGCAATAAGATGTATAATTTACCGTCTCTCTCCACTGAACAAGATTATAAACTTGGTAATTGCATTCACTAGGTAAAGTGGCAATAAGATGTATAATTTACCGTCTCTCTCCACTGAACAAGATTATAAACTTGGTAATTGCATTCACTAGGTAAAGTGGCAATAAGATGTATAATTTACCGTCTCTCTCCACTGAACAAGATTATAAACTTGGTAATTGCATTCACTAGGTAAAGTGGCAATAAGATGTATAATTTACCGTCTCTCTCCACTGAACAAGATTATAAACTTGGTAATTGCATTCACTAGGTAAAGTGGCAATAAGATGTATAATTTACCGTCTCTCTCCACTGAACAAGATTATAAACTTGGTAATTGCATTCACTAGGTAAAGTGGCAATAAGATGTATAATTTACCGTCTCTCTCCACTGAACAAGATTATAAACTTGGTAATTGCATTCACTAGGTAAAGTGGCAATAAGATGTATAATTTACCGTCTCTCTCCACTGAACAAGATTATAAACTTGGTAATTGCATTCACTAGGTAAAGTGGCAATAAGATGTATAATTTACCGTCTCTCTCCACTGAACAAGATTATAAACTTGGTAATTGCATTCACTAGGTAAAGTGGCAATAAGATGTATAATTTACCGTCTCTCTCCACTGAACAAGATTATAAACTTGGTAAAACTGCATGCCCTTGAGGAGCTCAATCATCCGAGGTTTTTGATCAGTAAACCGAGAGTAAAAAACTAAGACTTTTGCAAGTGATACAAAAATTTCCTCCTTCCTAATAAATCAAAAAGTGAAAAGCCATCAAACATAATTTAGTAGTGTTCTTGGGCGTGGGAACTAGCGCAAGATGACGCTAACTTCCCAGGAACGTTGCCGAAAATTCTTCACTCTGTAATAGGACACTATTTGAAAGGTTGGTCTGTCTCAATGTTAGTTGGAGAAGAAGATGAATTAGGCAGGAGGCTCAATCGTTGGACACGAGGAGGTACGTATCTCGTCCTTTTCTGTGATTCTGTCGTCCAAGGCAGGAAGGCACCAGATCCCCCGCCACCATAAACCAACCTTTTCTCAGAGACCGTCGTCATAGCAGCTGCCGGTGCCATCATCATCATTACTATCGGTGTTGTTCGCATGAACCCCCCACTTGGGCACCGCCGCAGCCATAGCCTGCTGCCCAAACACCACGCTAGGCCGTTTGCAGTGGAAGGAGTAGGCGAGCCCTGGTTGGCACAGGGTCAGGGTCTTCGTTGAAGGTGGGATATTGGAGGGTCGTATCACGCTGAAGGTGGCTGGTGAAGTCTGACCATTGAAGAATGTGAGGGAGATTCGATTGTTCGGGGACGGGCAAATCACATGTCTAGCTACCTCCGCACTGTTGCCCCGCGGGCAGCGACCTGCGGTGACCAACCAAAGACTGAGGAGGTGATCATCGACCGGTAGTGATAGGCATATTGGAGCTAGAAATATGCTTACCCAGTACGTACCCTTGTTTGAGTGAGGGCCTATGAAATTTCCGTCGTGATCACTGACAAGGATCCGACCAAAGGCCATTGTCGATTCAGAAAGGAGAGTCGAAATAGGCGGGATCAAATGTGGTGGTTTCGTGCATGGCTGTGAGCATTCTCCCTGCACAGTAACATCGTTTATTTAGTTAAAAGGTACCGCTGTGTTTAATATGGATACAGGATATGCAGATCACACGAGGCTATCAAGGCAAGAGATTATTATAGGGAAGAGTTGTCATACCTCGTCGAAGAAACTTATTATGCAGCTATTTAGTTTACGGCTTTCCAAAGTAAACGGCAGCGAATTATCCCATCAATGACCGTTTGCACAGCTGATGGTATGGGCTCTATGATACCTGCTTTAAACAGAGTGAGAGCTAATCATCCCACAATCGCCTTCATAACAAGGGGAATCTAGAATTAGTAGAGCATTGTCGACCAGATAGATGTCAAGGTCGAGTCCAGAAGCACGTCTGTTCAGGCTTGCACGTTCTTTCCCTACCAATTGGCACGAAAACATTTGTTTTTTTTAAATTCAGTTCAATTAATGCACTATATTCAGTTTTGGAACGGATTGATTGCCAATTGGCAGTCAAATAGGCAACAAGCTTGGTAATTACCAAATACCTCCGAACTCGTCGAGGTATGAAGCCAATGTGTATGCAACTACTATTCAATGACATTATTTCGGAGCAGAAACACGTTCCAGAGATTATTTTTTATGTTACTTTAAAAATAGAAAGCCTGAGCTTATAAGTAATTCCTTGTTTCCGGGTCTTCGATGGGCTGGAACATTGGAGTGCCAAGCTGAATCATTTCTCTCTTGTTTCTCTTCATTTCTTTGTTAAATAGAATAAACGTCTCACCTGTTTGTTTAAGGTTGAAGTAGAAACTCGCCATTTTATCGGGGAAAGGTGACTCATCTTAATATTCATAAAAATAAAAAAAATAAAAAAAGAAAATGAACCAGAACTTATAATAGTGCAAAAAATCAATACCTGACAATTCTCCTTTTCGACCGGCAAGACGGAGTTTGCTTATGTAGTCACGAAGCTTGGAAATTTCCACGTCAGTGAAGACATCCTCGCACAGTTTTAAGCCCTCGACAACATTAACCTACTCCCAAAAGAACAAAAGAGGGTTCATTGGCAGATGGTTTGTTGAACTTTTAAGTTCAAAAGCACAAATATTTATAGCAAACATGCTGCTTGACGGATATATTCATCAAATTATTGGAAATAGTGCAAGACAGAACTCACCACATGCACTTTAACAAGCTCCTTGGCTACTACACCTTTTGTAATTCCGATCCTAGCAGAACTCTCTGCGTTCATCTCGTCCTTTACAATGATCTCAAAACTTTGGGATGCCAATCTTCCTCCATGAGATCCTAATAATACCAGGAGTAGAACAGATTAAGCATCGACGACTTGGATGACAAAACTACTGACTAAGAACACCTTGTGCTATTTTAGATTAGACAAATATGCAGAAAACTATATTGAAAAGTTAACTAACGAACTATTATCCCACATCATAATGCTACAAACTTGTTCTTAGATTAACATGTTATGTCCCCGGAAGGTGTGTGCATCCGAACCTCAAAAGATGAATATTGCCAATGTCAGCTCAGTATTATGTCAAGAAGACTACAAAGAGCACTATCTCAAGTGGACACTTTCTATACAGGCAACTATGTCAATTGTACTTCGAAAAAGAAAACTACGTCAATTCCAGGTTCCGTGCTTTCCTTCACAAGAAGGTGGACTGTTTTTTTCCCCAAGTGATGATAGTCAATGGTCCTTTTAGTATATATAGGTTTTGCCAATTTCAATGGTCCTTACAACTTAGTGGTTCTCACTATCCACCAACATAGGACCTTTCAACAGCTCAGGTTGTGATTTTTCTCATTGTGTTGATCACCATGCGGTCATCATCCCCACTAGCTGGAAAACGTGGACATTGGATGAAAAGAACGAGGAGAAAACTCGGCACTTAGAAGCCAATCAAACAGACTAAGGGCAGACGAAATTATTTGAGTATAAGAACAGCAAAATTCTGACACAACTCAACAACACCAATATACTCCAGAAGCAAAGAATAAATGCTTCAATGATGCCTAACATATATCATTCTCATTGCTAGGCAGCAGCTTGATCGATGACAACTAACCACCGAAGCATTTACCAATCGCCTCTAAAAATGGCTCGTGTTTTAGGCATTAGCGTTGGTTTTACCAACAAACACGCCTGTAATTTCTGTACTAAAAAAAAAACTTTTTTCTTGGTAGACAGGTGTGGAACACAAGGCAAAGCTAAAACCTAACATTTCACTTTTTATTCACAATAATAAATGTAAAACGAACATTTTGATCGAACAGTGATAGACAAAAGGTGAACTTGAAACGAAAGATGGGAAGAAGGACGCGCAGGATCAAGCGCTGGTTTGGGCGACAATGAGAATCGAAAAGATGATATCATCGCCCAGGAATCTTTTCTTTGAAAAGTGAATATGACTTTTCTTGTCGCCGATGAACTTCAAGAATGGCGCCGGAAAAGTTATTTTCTTTGAACCGAACACAAAAAAAAAAAAGCGCGATCGAAACAGAGCGAAAAGCTTCGACAGATTCGAGATTTTTAACCAAATGCAATAACGAAGTAACGACCTCACCGTCGGCATACGACGAGTCTCCATCTTCTGCAACGACCACATTCTGCTCCTCCTCATCGCCTCCGTCTTCCTCCGACGAAACCTCTCGGCACTCTCGTCCCCCGCCGTGGCAACAGAAAAATTCCCCAAACAAAATAAAAGCTTTTACGTCATGCTTTCACGAGAATTTTATTCAGATTGTTTTAGTGGAGATGAAGTTAATGTGAAATATACTCTCTTCTTTGCTGTTAACTGATTTGTTCTAATTTATATACAAAGTTGTTTGTCATTCTAGAGTATATCATGGTTTGGCAAATAGTTGTTTGCCGTTCTAGAGTTTATAATAAATAGTGCGGCAAGTAGGCTAGTGGCTACGGCCGGTCAATTAAAGCTGATTTTTTGCACTTTTTTAAAAAAAAAAATTATTAGTTTAGTATATTGAATTTGACAAAAATAAAATAAAAATAAATATATCAAGAACATGAAAGTAAAATTTTTCCTGTGGGTATTACAAACAAAATTTTTTTCTGTGGGTATTATTATTATTTTAAACAAGCAAAGCCAAAGAGTTAGTTATGGCATCGCCATGAGATGTAAAATTTATTCACAAAGAAATTTCTTCAATTTTTTTGTATTTGTAATAAAAGATTTTGTTATAATGGTATTTTCGAGGAAAACCACTTGAAAAAAAGTGTTACTTACATCTTATAATAAATAAATTATTTTTAAAAATTATAAATATGTATATATGTATATATATATATATATATAATAACGACCAAGAGGATAAAATAGATATAAATTTGTTTAATTATTGTCAACGTCAACGATAAGTTTGAAAATGGGCGAATCTAAATCGCGTCGGGAGGGTAAAAAAAGATTCCCTCCGGTAGGCGGAAGGGACGCAGGTCCGCTGCTTTACTTCATTATTATCATCGCATCATTTCTCCCCAACACACCCATTCTAAATTCTCCAACTCCCACCATCACAAGATCGATCATGACGGAGGCGAAGAGGGCCGGAGAGTGCCAAGTGATCCATTCATGGTCTGCTCCAAGATCCTTGAGCACCAGCCTCATGTACTCCTTCGCCCAGGTATTCTCGGTCGCTCATTTCACTTCCATTGCCACCACTACTACTACTACTACTGCACTCTTTTCCTGATTTGATCTGTGTGTTAGTGTCACTTTACTTCCTTGCTACACATTCTTCCGCCATCCTTGTTGACATGCTTCTTTGTATTTTTGAATTTATGGCTACACACAGAAATTGGAATCTTTCAACTTTGGCTCCCCAGAGTGGATTTAGTCAACGATACACTGTAATTTTATTTGTTTCTTGTGTCGCCAATTAGCGTAGTTGATTTGCTGAATGTAGCAAATCAACTTTGTTTCTTTTTTTCCACGCCGGCGGATGAACTTGTTGATTTGGAATGTTTTAGGTTCCGGTCGAGTGCCCCTTTCTTACTATCAAATATTGTTAATTGTTGACTTTTTAGTTCTTGAAGCAAAAAGTAAAATATTGCTGCATAAGCTATGCAGCGCCATACTTTGCGATGGCAGTGAAACTTTCTTCTTAACGGTACCTTTTTTAAGTTCTGTAAACAAATGTCCATATCCTTGCTTTATGATGGTAAGGAAATTTTGTATCTGGGATGATTGTTTTGTGTAGCCAAATCATTTTCCTGCCCGCAATTTTGCCTCCATTTCTTCTACCTTAACATGCAGAGGGATGATGTGGAAGTTCTTGATGAACCTCTGTATCCATATTTCCTGAAAGTTACCGGTGCTGACAGACCTTACCGCGATGAACTGCTGTCGAAAATGGTATGCCTGTGGACAAGCATTTCGTCACATTTTCCTTCGTACATTGTCCTTTCTTTCCTAATTGTCTTCCATGGTTTCTACTTCTGATGGTGATCTATCTTCCTTCACATTTTCTTGATAAATTGGTGAACCTCCATATTATATAGGATTCAGATGGCAACAGAGTTGTTAAAGAGGTGATTTATGGCAAGGGAGAAAAACAGTTTCGCTATTGCAAGGCAAGTGGTTCTCTGCATTGACAAAGCACTCAAGATAGATAGTTTCTTGTGCGAGACTTAAATATCTCATTTTTAGCCAAACATCACCTTACTGATGAGAAAACTTTGATTTTTCTATTCTTCTTTTTTGGAAACTTTTCCACAGCATATAGCAAAACAATGCTTTCCCAGTCTGAGGAATGATCTGCTGAAGAATGGAAAACATATTATCTTGATAAGGAACCCCCTGGATATTCTGGTTAGCCTCTTAGTTGCCGTTAATTTATGTCAATAATGTTTATCTTGCCTGGTAACTGCTCTGGATTCCTGTTTCTCTGGTGGACATGGCCTGTTACATAATTTGTATAGACAAATTCTATATACTCTTTTTGAAAAATCATTTAATCAAAGTTATAATCCCGTTAGAAATTTTGAATTAGAAATAGAACAGTAGATCCTCTTCCTTGACAGTAATAATTTTACCAGTGTGTATGAACCACACTCTGCAATTATGTCAGCGACAAGGTTGGGCAATTTTGGTGAAGGCTGGTTGGTATGTGGATCCTTTGATGGGGATGGTACCATGTTCATTGCTCTGCTGGCAAAAGTTTAGATTTTTTCTTGAATATTCTGTTTAGAAGTGTTGCAATCACTTCCCCAAGTCAAAGGAAATTCCCCCCAAAACCCATTTTACATATTCTGTACTGTGCAGGGCTCAAACCACTTATCTCACCAACAAAAACATGAATTCACTATGATGCCATCTTTAAATTGTACATTTTAATGCCGAATTAAGACAGATTAAGTAAAATTTCGAATGTTTCTCCCTGATTGTTTCAACTGTGTTTGTTTATTCTTCTTCATCTATCTTTTTTTTAAAAAAAAAAAAACTTTATAATTTAATCACTGCTGTATTAGTGTTAATTTCAGGGAATGACCGCATTGATATCTTTTAAAAATCTCCTTGCTTTTTTTAAGATACATTAACGTGAGGGGAACTTGAAGATTTATTTTATTGGTTGGAATAGTTGTTTGAAGACAAGTGTTAAGTGCTGGGTTGTAAGAGAAAAACTAAGTACTGATGTTGCACTTATGAAAGTACTGCTTTTTACATGAAACTTACATCTTATTTCTCACAGACATCTTTTGAAAAAATGATGCCGGCATCTTTCCATGAATTGGGTCTAGCAGACTTAGTTTCCATATATTCTGAGCTATGTGAACTAGGGAATGCTCCAACTGTTCTTGATGCCACAGATCTGCAAGAAGAACCTGAGGTGAGGAAGTAACTTATGTCTACCGATTGACAATATTCCAAATGAGAAACTATTTTCATAATTGGTGTCATTTCTACTAGGTTTTGCAGAAAATAGCTTTTTCGTTTATTTCCTGAATTCAATCACAAAATATTGTTCTCTTTGTGATTGCTTTCCAGCCGCAAATTCCACCTTTCAAAACTTGGAAATTCTTATGATAAAAAATAGATTATGGAAACTTCTCTGGACTTTCCCATATGCATTGTTTCCATTTTTTTTTCTGACCTATACATCTGCCTTTCTGAATTGAGCTCTTGACCAAACTATGAATGCAAGTTCTCCAGAATAATTTTAGTGTTTGTAAATGAAGTGAATCATCTGTGTTGCTTTACATATGTGATTGCTATTTAAATAAGAAAAATATGGAGGTTCTAGTGGAAGGCTATACGGTCTCTGAATGGTGATGAGTTCAGAAACTTGGGGGCTCCAGTTTTCCTTGAGAAAGTTCATGCATGAGGATCTACCTTGTCAAAGCCTGATTGAATAAGTTCACCACAAATGGGAAGAGATGGGTTTTGTACTTCATTTGGAGTCCTGAGTATAGGCCATTGAACATAAAAAAAAATTTTCCTCGGAAGTGTTGTGTGCATTTAATTGATGGGGTTTATGCAATCCCATCCAGTTGCAATTTTTAAGAAGTATTGACGGAATAATTTCATGAGCATGTTTGTTTAAATGTAGGCTGCATTACGTTTTCTATGTGACGATTTGGGCATCCCCTTTCAACCATCAATGCTCAAGTATGGAAAGTACACCTTTTCTGAATAGAAGAATTTGTATCATGATCTCATAATTCTTGTGAAAATACAACTATTTCCAGAATATGACATTAGTATTTGTAACAAATGATCCTTTAAAGATAGTTTGACATTGTTACCTAGGAGTAAGGCTCAATTCACATTGTGGGAAGCTAACACCAAGGTCATATTTGTCAGGTGGGAAGCGGGTCCAAAACCAATTGATGGCTTGTGGGCCCCATGGTGGTACAAAAGTGTACACAAGTCAACTGGTTTCTCATCTAAAAGAAGTTGTTGCTCAGTGAGATTATTCATTGCCAATTAGTTATTTTATATCTTTGCTACATTTTCTGATAATGCTTTCAGCCTTCTAAAGTCCAATTAAACAATGGGTTCTTTCATTCATTGGGATGAATTGCCTGCTGTAGCCATCCTTCTGTGGTAGTTCTGGTCAATTTATTTGAGTATATGACTGTCAGGAATACGTTTTTTGGCTCTTCTTTGTCCCATGTTTTCTATCAGAATTTGCTTATTGGTGTCAGTTAAATGTGGATTCTTTCAGCCATTTCCATTCCACCTATATGGTTTACTTGAACAAAGTCTTCCTTTCTACGACCTTCTGAAACATGAGTCAAAGAAAATTTCATCCTCCATGAAGCCATCTTTACCTCTGCCAAGTCTTCCTGTTGCTGCCAATGAGAAGCTGCTGGCATGGGTAGGCAATGAACTTCTGCCCCGTGATTCAGCAAAGGTAACTATCATGTGATTCTGGGACAATTTTTGTTATGTGTTTTGGGTTCCTCATCCTCTATTTATTGCTTATTTCCATGTTCAATTGAAGGTTTCAGTTTTTGACTCCATTGTCCAAGGAGGGGATGCAGTTTGGGAGGGCCTTCGTGTGTATGACGGGAAGATATTTAAGCTTAGTGAACACTTAGATAGGTTGCCAATTTTCTACTTACTCTTTATCTGGACTCTAATTGCTGTATAATTTCCATATGGTAGAGTGTAAAAAATATTTATTTGTTTTTTTTTATCAGGTTGTTTGAATCAGCAAAAGCTCTAGCATTCATGAATGTTCCAACTCGGGATTGGGTAATAACACAGATCATCTATAATTAATTTATTCTCCTTCTGTGTTTCTTGCTTTGTTCATGTTGTCTTAAAGCTTCTGGACTCGTGGGTTTATTGGAATTTGCCCTTTTTAGGGTTAGGTTGATTAGTAATTGATTATTGCAGATTAAGGATGCAATCTTCAAGACATTGATTTCAAATGGGATGTTTGATAATGCGCATATCCGACTTACTCTGACACGTGGTAAAAAGGTTGGTTCCTCGACAAATGACATCGTCAATCTTGTAAAACATCTGTGAAAGAAACTAGAAATTGATCAACTTGTGCTGCTGTGATGGTCATGGACATTAATGAAAGTACGAGCCCATAATGCCATATTCTGCAGTTAGCTCTCAACCAATTTTTTTATTTTCTCATGGTGGAGTTTAGTGCAAAATGAAAACCAATTTTGGGAAAGACGATTGTTTAGACAGATTTAAAATATGTTTTTGAAGTACTCTTTTGTTGACTTGAATATTTGCACTTCAGTTTTTTCACGCATCAGCTTAGGATCCAAAAAAATGTTTAATAATTGATCAGTTAGGATGTTTATTCACCCGACTAAGCATGCAACCACTTTACCAGGTTTATCAAATTAAGGCCAATAGTATGTGGTTATATGCATCTAATGACTAATGTCGAGATGCAAATACGTTATGTTTAGCACACATCACACATTGTTTCTGATACTTTATGACATAATTAGGTGACATCTGGAATGAGCCCAAAATTCAATCTCTATGGTTGCACCTTGATTGGTATTGCTCTCAAACCCTTTCTGGTAACTTCTTACATTGTGTTCTATTTTCTGATATTTGAAGTTTGAAGTGCAGTTCTTGCTGAATGGAAACCCCCTGTGTACGACAATTTATCAGGCATAACATTGGTAACAGCCACCACACGCAGGAATTCACCAAACGTAGGACTTCTTAAAACTAATGACTTTTGGAATATATTTTTATAGTTGACGTTGAGGCTTGACATATTGTTATAAGTACTTCTCGTTTTTCGTGGACAGAATCTGGATTCCAAGATTCATCACAATAACCTGCTTAACAACATACTTGCAAAGGTTCACTTCTTCCTTGCTGTGGTTAGTTCTGATTATAAGATTTTGGCTTATCTTAAAATGAAAATTTGATGAGAGTAGGTTGAGGGGAACCTGGCCAAAGCAGATGATGCTATAATGCTAGACCAAGATGGCTTTGTGTCGGAAACTAATGCCACAAACATTGTAAGTTACAACACTTGTTTATGGTTGCAATCTAGGGACTTTTTTTGGAACTATTATCATCATATACCTAAATGTAAACTGTTGGATTGGAGGACACACTAATATTTCTGATGGTTGTTCCATAAATCATATTATATGTTCTGTTTCGTGTCCTATTTGTCTTCTTTACCATTTGGTCCTATTAAAATGTATGTTATGTCTAGTCACTCCTATTCATGTTTGAAAAATAAATAGCTTATTCTATAATGACATAAGGTTGGTGCTAGTTTTATTAAAATTCATCTTGAAAGACCGGAAAACCCATTTTACCACTATGAGTTGATTTAGGTGCTCAAAATTCAATCTATCATAGGGCAAGCAAGTACGGAAATTGCTAAATAAATAAGATATATCTAAAGCCGCTCACCATTTTAAATTTTAATAATCTAAATGCATTTAATGATCAATAAGCCAGAGGTTCTTGTAATTACAAATAATTTATTTGAATTTCATAGCTGAAATTGAACAGGTAATGGAAAATTATCTAAAGTCCCTTTATACATAAGATTTTCATATGATTGTGTTCTTTGTTTTAGAGAACTGAGCAAACTCTTTTTTCTTAGTTCAGAAATCATGTTCCTTATATTTAATTAATATGTGTCTTTTAGTTGAGGCCTAGCATTTGAATTCTATCATGCTGGGAATGTTTCTTGCTCATTAAAGGTTATATTTCATCATTTAAATGCAAAGGCGTTTCCAGTTGTGCATCTTAAACTGACTAATATTAATTTTTTTAGTTCTTGGTTAAGAAGGGGCAGGTCTTGACACCTCATGCTGATTATTGCCTTCCTGGTATAACTCGTGCAACTGTAAGTACCGGAAACATTTTTTTACAATTTTGGTGGAAATTTTCACTCTTCTAGTTTAAAGAAAGCACTGATGCTCTATCGAGAAATTTTTTTGGGTATAAGTTTAACTGTATATCTGGAAAATACATTTTGTTGAATTTGATATATAAAATAGTATCTGCAAACTAATTGCGTAGAGTGCAGGTCATGGATCTTGTTGTTGCAGAAAATCTGGAATTAATTGAGAAGCGAATCAGCTTATCAGAATTTCATACAGCTGATGAGGTCAGTAGTTTTTAAAATTATAATATGAACGATTAAACTGATTACTTTGAGTGTAGATTAAGAAAAAAACTTTGTTGGATACCTTCTGTTCTGGTGTCTAAACTTGTTATGAACATCTTTGGCAATGATTTTTATTGCAGGTTTGGACGACAGGTACAATGGGGGAGCTGACTCCAGTAAGTTTCTCTTTGACATGTTTATCTCCGCTAATTTTACATACAATTTCGTGAAATTTATGGACTTAAATAGGTTAGAGCAGGAAACAAAATGTGATTATTTCCCTCGGAGTTTAGGTTCTGTATTTCTGTAAGAGTCCAAATCTGCTGTAGGACCTTGCAGCTAATAAGGCTGTGAGACCCAATAAAATGATGATTTACAAGCATTTTTTTAAAAAAAATTCTTAATTGCCCCTGACAAGTGAATGGCAACTATCACACTTCACAGTGATTGATTAAAGTCAAGCCTTACATCTTGACCTTACAGCTAATCTTCATTGTTTCTATAAGTCATCCTTTTCTCCCACGACATTGACTTCATTGTATATATATCTGTTTTTTTAACCCCTTTTTTCTTAAAAAAACTTTTGAAGTGTTGTTTGAAATGAATGAAATATGTGAAGGTAGAGGAATTTAAATTGTTGTGTCGCATAATTGCATTTGGTTGTTTACGAGCTAGTTGGATTCGCATGTGCGCCATTTGTTTTACATCTTTTGATATATTTTAAGATCATATCCCCTTCAAAAAATGAGCAAGTTTGTTCAAATAACTGTGATGACCAAAAATCTAATCATACTTTCACTGTTTGTACCAATCAATGTCACCTATATCAGGTCACCATGATAGATGGGCGCACTATAGGAGATGGAGAAGTAGGACCAGTCACAAGGAAGCTGCAGAAGGCTTACCAATTGCTAACTTCGAAAGCAGGGGAGCTGATTCCTACATATTCTGGGCAAAATATACAATAAATATAAATGGTCCTCGTCACTAAGAACCTACAGTTCCAAGCTTCTGCTATAGAAATGTACCATCGTAAAAGTCTACACAATTTTTTTTGTGCAAGTCATTTTAGCAGCTTTGAGATGTGCAAGAGATTCTTCAATGCGTTTTATTCACTTCATGGGTTCTTTGTTGACCTCAAGTGTGTATCCAAGCTTATCCTCGGGAAGTTTAAATTAAAGACCACTCACGTAACATTCACTTCAAATGGGAGTCTTTGTAATTTTTTTTGCCTCGAAAGCGGGAGTCTTTGTAATTGCATTTTAAGTAATGTTGCATTATGTATGAATGAGTTATCTGGTGTAATTTGTACGAGGTAGCTTGGTATGGACCAATTAACGACAAAACTATACCTTTGATTTTCTTGGAGACTTCAATTTTCATTTCTTGAACTTGTCCCTGCTGCAGATCAAAATTATCCTCATGTGGTTCGTGGTCCGGGACGTAGCTTGTATCGGTTTTGCCTTATTATTACCGATCAAGATGTTGCCCCATACACGATCTAGATATTAAAATTTAAAGTTTATTAAATAATGATATGGATTGTAATGATATCATATATAAGAAATAGAGTTCAATTTTAAAGATAAACATTAAAGAATGTAATATTTTGATTTATTATTATTATTATTATTATTATTATTATTTTGTAATTGTTTGATCAGTTGAATCTCTTATATTTCATTAGAATGTAACTTTGGATTCCCCCTTTTGTAAATGTGACATAGCGCTCCGGAATAACAGGTATCCAATACAATGCTTCGTGTATCAAGTCCATATGTCGTGCATCTAACTGCTCTTGGTGTCCACAATGCACCATCCGAGTGTGAGGTTACCGCAGCTAAGCACTGTTCCTCAAAGGTCTCGCAGAAGCTGCCTTGCAAGACTTGAGCATGGCATGGTAGTGCACCACCAACTACCGGCCCGGTAATGTCCCCTCCCTTTTCCGTCACGAATCTCGTGTAACTCTGCAACATGAAGAACCAACAAGTGTTACTTAATTTCCTACCATCTGTCCAGATCCGACATGGGCAAAATCCGTTTATCTTGATTGGCTAGCAAGCGTCCGTGAACTTGCTAGAGCGTGGTGTGGTTCTCACCCAACCAACGTTTCGGTAGGAAACACGCTTATGCTTAGCAAACACCTCAAGCATAGCGGTCCACCTTCTTGGTAAAGCGGGTACAACCCCCAGCCACTATAGTCTTGGCCAGTGTTGCCCGCCAACACTGCTCGTACTTGACGCCAAACAAGCATGAGGAACTACGAAGGTCCTCCAACCAATGAAGCCCGCCAAGACCCGCTCTCCCACCATGCCCAAACCAAAGTGACCTTGCTATACCATCATGGTATATTTGTGACAGCCGACCTCCATTGTCCTACACTTTCGAGTATGTTCCAATACTTGTGCAAGGTTAGTTATGCTCTCCAAGTAACGACCACAACTCGCCACTCAAGGCCAAGTTGTTCTTTCGCTCCTACGTGCCTTGTGCACGCCCGTGGCTACTTATCCACGGTCTCCACGACACCTCATTCATGGAGTGAATGTTTCCACTCGGTGCATATTTATGGCAGCTCATCCATGAACTATGCTGTCATCGCTAGGCCAACTGTGGCTACGTGATTGTGTGACACGTGACATGACCTTCCCTGCCCGACCACACCCACCGCCCCACGACCGACCCCCCACCGCGACTGACCACCCCCGCCACCCCACGCGGTCGGGTCAGGCGGGTCACAGGGTGGAGGCTATGGGCTTAAAGACTGTGGGCCGTTGGATTTTCATCCAACAGACCATGGGCCTTGTGCTGCAAAAAGGCTACAGCGCATTGCAGCATATATATATATATATAGAGAGAGAGAGAGAGAGAGAGATGCTCCAATGAGCTACATCAAAATGCAGCTCATTGCAGCGTTTCTAATCGTGGCCGTTGGATTCAGATCCCACGGCC